>OZ024743.1:8309590-8317090 GCA_964016885.1 Eledone cirrhosa
CGTGTGTGTGTGTGCGTGTGTGTGTGTGTCTATATAGTAGGAAATATTTAATATTGCAATCATGAATGCAGTCAAATGATGATTCATGCAAATTGAAAGATGACTCCTAACCCCCTCCCATTACAGATAAACCCTGATACCCATATTACACGAAAAATATGAATCTTAAAACTAATGTAATAATCAGTATTAGATAAAGGATACTAATTTCTGCTAAAACAAAATTTCAAATCAAATAACTCATTAATACTGCCGTACTCAAGAGTCCACACTTAAAATTAAACTAAAATAAAACACAATGAAACACGCGAACTAAACTTTAATTATTTAACTTTAACCGGAACAAAAAGCCTCACAAACCTCTGCAATTGACTTGAATTCCCTTCTCCTTAAAATATTCCAAAAAATGAAAAATTTGCGGTCCATAGACAATTAGATATAAAATTCCAAATGTATGTGATTTTATATATGTTAGTTAAAAAAGGGGAACCGTGATCTATTCTGACTACAAGCAAAAGGCACTCAAGAACCAATTGATGGTTATTCTCCACGACAATGTGTTCACTATGTTGCCCGTGGGTCCCAGCTGAGATATGTCATCCAACTGTAGGTGTAGAGTTTGTCTCCTCCCTCCATTTTGCTCCTCTTTTTCTGTTTTCTTTCTTTTTCCTTCCCACCTTTGTTTTGTCATTATGATATTGTTTGTAAAATATACTATCAAACACGGCTATTCATATTTCCAATACAATATCATCTTTAGCTTGAAATAAAATAGGAAGTATATTGATAGTGTTAAACTAGGCGGTGCTCTAAGCTTACATCCGAAACAGAATTTCACAGCCACTCAGCCTCAAAGTGAAACATCAAAAGAGATTTTGTTTCGCTGCAGTTCTTATTTGCACATTTGATTTTATGAAAGAGAGAAAGTGTGTGTGTGTGTGTGTATAAAAGAGAGAGAGGGGAGAGAGAGAGAGAGAGAGAGGGGGGAGAGGGGGAGAGAGAGAGAGAGAGAGAGAGAGAGAGAGAGAGGAGGGGTGTGGAAAAAAGATGAGCGAAAACAGTGTGTGTGTTAGTATTTCTATAAGAATATTAGTATTGATATTAATTATAAACGAGTGATTATCAGATATATCGATAATTCTCATATGTATTCTTTTTAAAAACAAATTATAAAAACAAAAATAATAGATCGATAACCTATAATATTTTATGCGCAATTCAGTTAAGTATAGGTCGTGTGAAGTCACTAAAAGAATGGCCCATCAAAAATGTTTTCCCGGCATTCATTAATATATACATATACATATATATATATATATATATATATATACGTTAAGGGCCAAACACACTGAGATGATGGTTAAACATATCATCCGCACAGCCAAAATCAAAACGACCAAGTAATTCGGGTCAAACAATAAAAATATATGTGTTGATACTTTCCCGTATATATATTTTTATTGTTTGACCCGAATTACTTGGTCGTTTTGATTTTGGCTGTGCGGATGATATGTTTAACCATCATCTCAGTGTGTTTGGCCCTTAACGTATGTTGTAGCTCTGATTCATATGATTCATCGAGCGCTTGCCACACATATCGGACGTTGATTTTCGTTAATTCCTGAGCTGAAAACGATTCTCGCTAATTTATATTTATATTTATATATATATATATATATATATATATATATGTAGATAAATCTACCAAGAGTTTACGGTAGTGTCCAATCCGTATGAAGAACTCAATGTATTCCGGATATCATGGAAAGAAGAGATGTAATGAAAATCCAATTTCGGTGAAAGATAAACGGTATACAGAGTGAAGATAAAATATTAAATAAATAATGAACAAACAATTCCTTATATTAAACAAAAAAAGTTCACTATTTAACGATCGTTTCTAGGGTATATATGTGCTATAATTGGTATGCATATTTAACAGATCTATGTACAAGATTATACAAAATTATACAAATTATCAAGATTAAATATACATACCTAACTCATATATACGCCGTCTTCAGAAATATTTCTGAAGACGGCGTATATATGAGTTAGGTATGTATATTTAATCTTGATAATTTGTATAATTTTGTATAATCTTGTACATAGATCTGTTAAATATGCATACCAATTATAGCACATATATACCCTAGAAACGATCGTTAAATAGTGAACTTTTTTTGTTTAATATAAGGAATTGTTTGTTCATTATTTATTTAATATTTTATATATATATATATATATTAGTTTTGCGAGGTTTTTGATATGAAATATTGTGTCGAAACAGATATTGTTATACTTGTGTAATAATATTGCCAGAATTAATAACAGAACACACTCACTGTTTGGTTGGTTTTCGCTTCTGTGTCTTTTATATCGGTTAATTTAATGTATTCGGTCCTCAATGTTACCATTGACTGACTAACGGTAAAAAATACAGATACAATATAGACACAAACATATATATATAGTCTAACAAAGTTCTTTCGTTGCACATCCGCAACATCGTCAGTGGCGCTATTATGTTTCCTCCCGTTGTATTGTATGCCTACGCCATCTTTATTTAGTCTGTTTATTTATTTATTTATTTATTTATTTATTTATCTTCTCTGCGCATGCGTTTGCGTGTGTTTATAGTACAAGAAACATAATAAAAGTAACAATCACAATGGTAGAAATAACAGTAACAACAACAATAACGTTGGAGAAAACAACAACAATACATCTAACAATCACAGGGGGAAAAAGTTGACTGTCGGACAACTCGGAACGCGTCTTTCGCTGTTTGTTGATTTGAATATCAGATATTCAAATCAACAAACAGCGAAAGACGCGTTCCGAGTTGTCCGACAGACAACCTTTTCCCCCACCCCGGAAAAAACCCCAGTTGATGGATGTGAATCCGAAATATATAGGGACTATTAAATCTCTCCCAAGGTAACTCTCTCTTGTGTTGTTATTTTTATTTTTATTTTTATCCTTTATACTCTTCCCTTCATTCTACACATCTCACACATATTATACACACCACGCATCCCAACGTACACCCACTTACATCTCTCTCTCCACCACCGGACCTTGTTACCCGGAGATTTACCCATTTGCATTGTCGAGGCTTCCAAACGAATTAAAGATATTTACATATATATATATATATATATATATATATATATATATATATAATCAAGGTTTAGCAAATAAGAAAAAGTTTTTAAATAAATTTTAAAAAGTTCACTGTACTTGCTGTAATTATCCTTACCGTACGGTTTCAAGTCTCGAAATAAATGGATAATCCATACGGAAATCCATTGAAAAGGAAGACTTTCGTCAGAGGGTTCTTTTCGCTCGGAGAATATAAAATTCCCGAGTTCAAATCACGAACTGGCGCCATTCAAAATTGTTCCCGAGATGAGAGTGTATGATGAAGAAGCAATTCTGTCTAGTGCCGTGTGTAAAGATAGAAAGCAGAGGCAGAAAGGTCAATCTACTGCCACTATATATATATATATATATATATATATATATATATATATATATATATATAATTAAGTTAGTCATACAAAAGTGAGTTACAAACGAAACGAAATTTAATTTCGTTTCGTTATTTGTTTTTTATATATATATATATATATATATATATATATATATATATATATATATATATATATATATATATATATATATATATGTATATGTATATGTGTGTTTGTGTGTATGTGTATATATAGGTAGTAGTTTAATAAGATCATTGTTCAAATTACTACTACTACTATATATATATATATATATATATATATGTGTGGGGGGGGGTGTAAAAGGTAAACAGAAATAACAACACAATTAGTACAGTATATGGAAGAAATATATTAGGTTAACGCTTGAAATAGCAGGAAGTCTTAACGTTTCGGACGCTAGTCCTTCGTCAGAAGAAAGAATGAGAAATAAGATGAATTGAAGGGACGGGTGGGTTGAATTGAAAAACATGTCTTTAGATAAAAATAACAGGTCCATTCATATTGCCATTCTTGGAATATATATATCTTTGAGGGAGTGTGTTGAATACAGTTGGTCTTTCATGTGATTTTAAATGAATTACATGCCCAGATTTAAAGAACTGAACACGATTTCATGCTTCACACGTCCAGCTCCCTATGTTCTCGTTGGGGTTGATATTGTGGCCCACACGAAACCGACGCTTAAGCCTTTCGTGTTCAAGACGTAACTCTTCAAACATTCTGCAACCTTCCCTAACATATCTCCTTCTTTCAGTCCTCACTAATGTTAGCACTTCTCAGTTCTGTATGTCAATCTGTTGATCTTTAAGGTTGCTCTTTGTGCAGTCTTTGTATCTTTTATCTTGATTTGTGCTGAGGGCGTTTCCCGGTGTGCAACTGACTGTAAAATATTTGATTTATGAGTCTATCATCTTTCATGCGTACAACAACGCCTGCTCAATGCATTTGAGAGGATATGACGACAAATTCAATGCCTCTGTGCATCCGGTATCAATAAGTATTTATATGTCAGGTGTTTTATTTTACCACTTGATGTTGAGTATATAACTTAAACATTTTTTTTATTAAAGCATTTGAGAAATATGAGAAGTCTACGGTGTGCTTTCCACGTTTCAGAAGAGCAAACGAGATCACTTAGTAGGCAAGCCTTATAGACATAAATCTTGATATTGTTTATGATGCTACGAACCACCCATACCCTCTTGTGAGTTATCCAAAGGATTCGGAAACTTTCTGAAGGCGCAAATGTATTTCTGCATCTAGCAAACCATCTCTGGACAATGTACTACCCAGGTAAACAAATGTGTCAATTACATCCAATCTAGTGCCATGCACCACAATATTTGTTTCGATTCAGTTCATCTGGAGTGGATGTGAACATAACCTTTGATTTCGTCGGGTGGTTTTATGACTAATGGCAGTACACGAAGCTGCAAATCGATATATAATGTGTTGCATATCAATTTGCCATTAAAGATAACCTGAGCTTTCATATCCCTGTGCAACAGCCTTAACATATTTAAGAATGTTGGTGGGTACCATATCTTTCGAATGATTTAAAGTGCATCTCTATTAATTGTGTCAAAGGCTTTTGTTAAATCAACAAACTGGATACAGAGGAAGTTGCTGCTCAACGCATTTCTCTTGTATCTGCTTAGCCGAGAAAATCATATCAAATGTCTTTCTCACAGATCGAAAACCACTTTTCGTTTCACGGATGTCTATAGGACAGATTTCTTCCATAAGTCTGTTCAACAGAAGTTTAGGAAGCACTTTTCCAACAGCTTCCAGGAGAGTGATGCCGCGGTACTAATCACAATTCCCTTTTATTGTTGCCATTATCCTTGAACAAGGTTACCAAAATACCATTGATCCAGTCATGTCTGTCCAGCTCTCTGTGATGAGATGGAATACTGTTTGCGTTACATTCTCAGGATGACCATCTGAACCAGGTGCTTTACCACTGTCACTCTGGTTGATTGCCAGTTTTACTTCGTCATAAGCCAGCAAACAATCCAGTCTGCATTTTTTAACATAAGTAGACATGGAAAACAAAACAAAAAAGGTGTCTTTGATTTTGTGGGCAGTTATGCTTCAATAGGGGAAGGACAGCTCGATGTTTTAGGGTGACTGGGATGCTTTGAATCATTCTTGGAAAATTCCACTTTTTAGTGCCTCTGGATGGCTAGAAAGATATGTTAGAAGCATGTTGGAGAATGGGAAGGTATCATAACGTTTCAAACTGTATGGTCGCTCCACCCGAATGGACCACTGTGACGTTATTGAATAGAAGCGAATTGGGCAGATGTTATTTAGAAACAGTTTAGGTTGGCCTCAATTTCATATATGACCGGCTACTCAGACTACGAATTTGAAAGACGCATAGTCTATTTATCGAGGTATCTAAGCAGGAATCTAATTACTGGAAGTTTAGAGTACCAATCTTGACATAGAATGGTCACTAGTGACGGATATCTTGTCTAAATGATTTCAAACCAACACGTCTATCTCACACAAAACAATACGAACAAAGATTTGATACCTGTGGTTCGGAAATCTTTTCCCTCTGGTCGCTTCCATATATATGTTAAACGAACTAAAGACGATTAGCAAGTGCCCTTGCTCCCAAACAAACACCAGGCTATGCACATTCACACATCCTATATTCAACATTCTTGTGTACGAATGAGAAGGGGAAAGGAAATCACTTATAAGTGAAGATCAAAATTACTTGCCAGTCCCTAAATGACCCTTCCTCAACTATAAAGGTTCTCACGTAGGAAACGTTTTCCTAAAATTTATTGACTTCTGGTGGTGTATTTCACCGGAAGTATATCGTTAAATATCCTTTGGAGGAGTGCTTCTGCTTTCCCTGCATCACTATTTTATTTTTCAAGTTTTTGTATGTTTTTTTTTTTAATTTCTAATGTACTCCATCAACTCTTTGATGTTCAACAGTGAAGTTGAGAAATATTTGTTGTTGCTGTTGTTGTTATTGTTGTTGTTGTTTATATGTATGTTTGTGTCACCGTCGCTGTCGCCGTCATTACCTTGCCATCCTCACCCTAATAAAAATGATTTCTAACACAGTCACAAATCCACAAATTCGGAGAATGTGATAGTCGATTAACTCGACCCAAGTACTTAGCTGGTACTTTATTTCATCGACCCCAGAAAGATGAAAGACAAAGTTGGCCTCGGTATGATTGGAACTGAGAAAATAAAAAAGCCGTCACTAAATAATGATTTCTGATTTAGGCACAGATAGATAAATACATAGATAGATACAAGAGTCGGCTGAAAAGTTCATAGGCTGATTATGAACCAGTGATGCTAAAGCTGTGAAATTTTGCATGTATTAATTTCAACTCTTCTTATATATAACTGTACTGTTTCTTTCCAATGACTATGTTAAAAAATAAACCTCATTTAGTCATTCCATGAGAGTATCCTGGTCAACCTATGAACTTTTCAGATAACCCTCATAGATATATAGACAGATAGACAGACAGACAGACAGACAGACAAATGGATAGATAGATAGATAAGATAGATAGATAGGTTATTTCGTCTATTAGTGGTTAGAAGTATTATGTAGACCATGTCACATTCATAGCCACACATTGGACTTTTTAGCAGATTGGGCGGGGGTAGCACATTTAAAAAAAAACTTTTAACCCTTTAGCATTTAAACCGGCTGAATCCGGTCAGAACTTTCTCACTTCTTTTTGTTCAAACCGGCTGTAACTGGTTGCTCATACCTACATTAAGGTATTCTTCTCAAAATAAAGAACATCAAAATCTCGTAGATTTGATATTATGTGAGATAATTATCTGAGGTAAAGCCTTCACTGTGAAAATACAATAGTACATATAGAATAATGTAGGTGCTAAAGAGTTAATATTTTTCCAGCAGTTTGCTCTTCCTATTCTTCCATCTCATTTTACTCACCACATGACCACTTGGGGTATTCATGACAGC
>OZ024743.1:8322090-8332090 GCA_964016885.1 Eledone cirrhosa
GAATCAGTGAGTGCAAAAACAGGAACCTATCCAACTGCATAATAGGCAGCATGGATGTGGTGTCACTGTACCCATCCATTAACATTGATTTTGCTGTGAAAAGATGTGTGGAGATGATCATTGAGAGTGAGGTGGAGTTCTGCGACGTCGACACAGACGAACTGGGCCTCCTACTTAGACTTACCTACGACACTGACTACCTAGACAGCCATGACCTTAGACGTTTCTGCCCCAGTAGACCCATAAGAGGTAGACCCCCCCCCCCACCATAACCTCAATGGCAAAAAAGACTCCCATGGGAAGGTGGATTGGGTGGACCAAAGCTATACGGAGCCCCAAAACAATGATCAGGTAAGAAAAATGGTCGCACATGCAATAGGGGCTAGTATCAAAACTACCCTAAAGGGCCACATATTTAAGTTCAACGAGAAGATCTACACCCAAAAGGAGGGAGCAGCCATCGGTGTCAGCATAGCTGGTGATGTTGCCAACCTTTTCATGGTATGGTGGGAAAGGAGACTTAAAGATCTCCTTAATGAGAGCTCCATAGACCTCATCATGTACTCTCGTTATGTAGACGATATCAATATAGTTATAAGAACACCCCCACTAGAGAGCACTAACAAGTTTGATTTAGAACGTAGCACGATGGAAAGCATCCAGCAGATAGCTAATTCCATATACCAGAGTATAACTGTAACTATCGACTTCCCTTCCAAACACCCTAACAATAGACTACCTGTATTAGACACAGAACTCTGGATTAACACTATAGACGAGAGAGCCCAAATTCTCCACTCACACTATGCTAAACCCATGGCCTCCAAATACCTGATACTCAAAAACTCAGCAATGTCCAGTAGTGCTAAGTTTAATATTCTGATCGCAGATTTGGTACGAGTGATGAAGAATGTGTCCCGCATGTGCGACCCAACAGAAATGGAAAGACACATCCAACACTTCATCAACCGCATGCAGTTCTCTGGCTACAACCAAAGAGACAGAGTCAGAGTATACGAAGGAGCCATGGAGAAGTATAAGACCCTCATAGAACTAGACATGAAAGGAATTTGCCCATTATACAGGGGCAAATCATGGAATAGCTTAGATAGGGTTAGACATAAGATAGGGAAAGCCACCTCATGGTACGACAACCAGAGATACCAGAGTGTCATGTTTGTGGACGCTACCCCTGGAGGGAAATTAGCTAACCAGTGTAGAAAGGCCCTGAGAAAGACCCACTTAAAAATAAAGGTGGTAGAAAAGCCAGGAACCACCATAAAATCCCTGATCAGCAAAACCTACCCTTTTAAGAAAACCCACTGTACCAATAGGAAATGTATCATATGTAAGTGAACCCCCGGATAAACTGTAAAACTAGAAACGTAGTCTATAGCATAAGATGTACAGAGGGTACTTGCAGAAACATGACAACAACATACATAGGTGAGACAGCTCGTAGCATAGGTGAAAGGATAGACCAACACTGGGGGGAACTAAAAGGACGAAAAAACGGGTCAGTACTATACGAACATACTTGACAACAACATGACGGTAACATAGACAACATAGAAATTAGAATAATATCTGAACATAGAAATGACCCAGCAGATAGGCAAATCAGAGAGGCCAGTGAAATAGAAATTAGAAGACCAAGGCTAAACAGAAAGAATGAATGGAATAACAACAACACCCAAACAAACAACACTGACCTAAGAGAAGTATAAATAAGTAAATAAAATAAAATAAATAAATAAATAAATAAATACATACACAAGCACAATAACAACAAGCACATAAACACACACTAGTCACCCATCACGCAGCAAACAAAACACTATACACACACGCAAACGCATGCGCAAAGAAGACAAAATAAAATAAACAAACAAGCAAATAAATAAATAAATATATAGACAGACTGAATAAAAATGGCGTAGACATACAATACAACAGGAGGAAAATATAGCACCACTGACGATGTTGCAGATGTGCAACGAAAGATTTATGATAAACTATATATATGTGTTTGTATCTATATTGTATCTGTATTATTTTTGACCGTCGGTCAGTCAATGGCAACATTGAGGACCGAGTAAATTAGATTACCGATATAAAAGACACAGAAGCGAGAAGCGAAAACCAACCAAACAGTGAGTGTGTTCTGTTATTAATTCTGGCAATATTACACAATTATGACCCTCCCCAAGTATAACTATATATATATATATATATATATATATATATATATATATATATATATAAAGTTAGAATTGGTGCTCTGAAATATATATATATATATAAATATATATATATATATATATATATATATATATATATATATATAAATTATACCTATAGGTATATCTATCTATCTATCTATTTCTCTCTCTATATATATATAGGAAAAAGTATGACCCCGACGGCAGAGCTCAAGCCGTTTCGACGGCTATTTCTGGACACCCTCTCTCTCTATATATATATATATATATATATGTGTGTGTGTGTGTACATAGACTTATGCATACATATGTACGTACGTACATATGTAGATACATGCATAGATTTATACATACATACGCACGTACATGCATGCAGGCATAGCATACACACACACATACATACACACACGCACGCACACGCACACACACAAACCTTTGCTCCTCAACTCCTAATGGAATCATAGAGACACCATCGTATCATAAGGCGTGCCTTGGGCACTTAAGCCTAGCGGAGCTCGTGCCTCTCCAGATTTGACCTATTTCTTCCACAACGAAAGAAAGAAAGAAAGAAAGAAAGAAAGAAAGAAAGAAAGAAAGAAAGAAAGAAAGAAAGAAAGAAAGAGAAACTGTCATCAATACTGAATCGGTACATTAATTATCGACCTGAAAAAGGATGAAAACAAAGTCTATCTCGGTGGTATTGAACTCAGACATCAGTGACCCGGAGAATACTGCAAGGTATTCTCTCCGCCGCTCTAATGATTCTGCCAATTTCTCACCTTGCATACATACATACACTAACATACATACATAAAGACATACATACACTAACATACATACATACATACATAAATACATACATACACTAACATACATACGGACATACATACACTAACATACATACATACGTACATACATACATACATACATACATACATACATACATACATACATACATACATACATACATACATACGGACATACATACATACGGACATACATACATACATATATACATACATGATGGCTGCCCCCTCGTTATCGAGTATGGCCATTGCACGAGAAGAAAAAAAAAAAAAAAAAATAATAATAATAATAATAATAATCTATATATATAAAACTGTGGTTGTCTGTCTGTCTATCGATTTTTGGCACACATCTCCTCTTAGAATCTCTCACGGAATTGCACCGAAATTGCTATACTTGTACATTGAGCCATAGCGAAGACATCGGGAAAAAAAATATTTCAAATTCACCCACCCTATGTGACGAAATCGAATATAATGTTTCGATTTTTGAGCGTAAGTGATCAGTTATTTCCCTTTGTTCTGTTTACATTGAGCGTCTTACGTAAAAAATTACGCTGGCTTTCTCAGCGTTTAAAATCGAGCCAGCAAAATATTGACCTGCAAAATTCATCAGTTCGAACACTAAGCTTCCGTTTTGCTTCATTTCCATTTAAAAGCATTTTAAAACAATATTTTTACTTGAAAACAAGTCTATTTAAAGACTACGTAAAACAAGCAAATATTTCGTCGTTAGGCGTGCAGACAGACAGTCGTGCAGACAGACAGTCGTGCAGAGAGGTGATATACGCGTGCAGACAGACAGTCGTGCAGAGAGGTGATATAGGCGTGCAGACAGACAGTCGTGCAGAGAGGTGATATAGGCGTGCAGACAGACAGTCGTGCAGAGAGGTGATATAGGCGTGCAGACAGACATAACTGATAATTTGGTTACGCTAATGTTTTTCTCTGCGTTGCAGTGTTTACATTTTCGATCTTTGTTAATAAATAACCAGTGCAGTTTCTATCCCCAGCATCCTCTTTTGTTATAACATTCGGGTTATCGTTATGTTTTCTTAACTTCATAAGGCATATTGTTTGTTGAGGGAATATTAATCAAAAACACCACATGCAAGTCTGCACAGTAGACACTACAGTTTTTAAGCCAAGAAAAAAACTTAACATTGTAACTTTAACACAGCTACTGAGCGACCCCGAGCAACGCCGGGCTTTACTGCTAGTAATAAATAAATAAAGAGAAAAAAAAAAAAAAAAGAAATATATATATATATATATATATATACATATACATACACATATAGACACACACACACACACACACACACACACACACACACATATATACACACACATATACATTAATAACAATAATAATAATAATAATAACAACAATAATAATAACGACAACAACAATAATAATATACATATACATATATATATACACACACACGCACACACATATACATACATACATACATACATACATACATACATACATACATACATACACTAACATACATACATACGGACATACATACATACATACATACATACATACATACACTAACATACATACATACATACATAAATACATACATACACTAACATACATACGGACATAAATACATACATATATGATGGCTGCCCCCTCGTTATCGAGTATGGCCATTGCACGAGAAGAAAAAAAAAATAATAATAATAATAAATAAATAAAAAGAAAATAAAAATTTAAAAAATATATATATATATATATATATATATATATATATATATATATATATATATATATATATATACATATACATACACATACACACACACACACACACACACACATATACACACACACATACATTAATAACAATAATAATAATAATAATAATAACAACAACAATAACAATAACGACAACAACAATAATGATATACATATACATATATATATACACACACACGCACACACATAAGCATATCTATACACACACACACACACGATAGCAACTAACAGTGCTGCGATCGAATGTGGCTTTTTAGCCCAGCCAATGATCTAAAATGTCTTGCACAGAGTCGGCAACCAAAACATTCACTGGGAATAGTCGGCTGTGGTTGGAGTTCGTGTACTTTTGCATGTCGCTTGAGCCCTCCTGCTGATTTACATTCTCTACCACATGTTTGGCAAGCATGATGAGTAGCAACTCCAAAAGCAGCCTGGTAGTCAACCACTGGTCTTACTTTATGACTACCAAGATGACTTTCGAGTCCAGCTTTGCTTAGGCAGAGTCTCGCACATACGCTGCGTGTCAGCACCATAGGAGGACCCTCGCCGTCTGGAAGTGCAACAGCAATGCCCTTCCTCACATCCCGCTTTACTTTCTCGTATGCGGTTCGAGATGCCTCAAAGCAACTTTTCCCTCATATACAGTCTTTCTCCATTTATTACGATCAGCAGCAATATTCTCCCATGTATCAGCAGAGATGTTAGCGTCTTTCAGAGAGGCTTTCAAGGAATCCTTATACCTCTTTTTTGGTTTATGTGGCGGTCGTTTTCCTTTAACCAACTCTCCATAAAAGAGTTGTTTTGGTATTCTAGAATCTTTCATCCTGGCAAGGTGACCACTCCAACGGAGTCGTTGCTTAAGCACAAGAGCTTCTATACTGTCACACATAGAGCTTTCCAAAATCTCGACATCACTGATGTGGTCCCTCCAGTGAGCGCCATGGATCCGTCTGAGACACATCTGATGGAAACGCTCCAATTGCTTAAGGTGGTGTCGATATGTGACCCAGGTCTCGCAGGCATAAAGAAGACAAGAGAGTACACATGCCCTGTACACCTTTACCTTTGTCTTCCTGCATATGTCTCGCCGACCCCAGGGTCGCCTTTCTAGCTTTCCGAAAGCATCACTTGCTTTCCTAATCCTAAGTGAGATTTCACTGTCAAGGTTGCCGTATCGATTGACAGTGCTTCCCAGGTAGACAAACTGATCAACCACTCCAAGTCGTTTGCCATACACATAGATGTTTGGTTCAGTGTACTGCTTACCAGGGGCAGGTTGGTATATGACAACGGTTTTCTTGAGACTGACAGTCAGACCTAGGGCAGTGCAAGCGTCAGAAAATGCATTCAAAATGTGCTGCATATCACTCTCTGTGTGCGCTACAAGATCGCAATCATCTGCATACAAGAGGTCTCTTATGATTGATGTAAATACCTTTGTCTTCGCAGGAAAGCGCCTGATGTTAAATATGCTACCTGAGGTTCGATATCGGATGTAAACACCATGCTCGCAATTCCTGAATGCAATACAGAAAACCATTGCAAAGTATATGGCAAACAGGGTCGGTGCTGGAATATCCCCCTGTTTCACCCCATTTTTTACTGAGATAGGCTCCGACATGTTACCCCCGACATTAACCCAAGCCTTCATGTCGTCATGGAAAGACCTAACTAAAGCAAGGAACTTATCAGGGCAACCAAGTTTCTGGAGAACCTTCCATAATGCATCTCTGTTAACAGTATCGAAAGCTTTTGTCAGATCGACAAAAACCTGATACAGATCCAAGCCTTGTTCCATGCACTTCTCCTGGAGCTATCTAGCTGAGAAGATCATATCAGTAGTGCCGCGTCCAGCACGAAAACCAGATTGACTTTCAGGAAGAACACAATCTGCAATGTGTGTCAGCAGACGGTCCAGAAGCACCCTACATAAAACTTTCCCTACGACAGAAAGCAATGATATACCTCTGTAGTTCCCACAATCGTTCCTGTTACCCTTTCCCTTGTACAAGACCACCATTACTGCATCTCTCCAGTCCTCAGGTACGGATTCATTAGCCCATATCCTGCCAAACAAAGAGTGAAGATGTTGCAGGAGTGTCTCACCACCATATTGTAGGAGCTCAGCATGTATGCCATCCATACCTGGAGATCTTCCACTGTTCAGCTTCGAAATAGCCACTGCAACCTCCACAAGCGTCGGAGATTCTGCGAGAGCTACTTTCACAGGACTTTCTGGAATGAGATTGAGGAAATCTTCACTGACGACAGACGGCTGATTCAAAAGATCATCAAAGTGCTCTCGCCACCTTCGTAGAATTCCTTGTGAGTCACGAAGAAGTTCTTTGCCATCCTTGCTGCGAAGCGGTGTCACCAGAGAAGAAGACGGTCCATAAACCTCACGCAAGAGACTGTACAACAGCTTTGTGATATTGGAATCAGACGCAGTTTGTATCTCACCAGCCTTCTCACTCCACCACTGATCCTTCATCTGAGAAAGACTCCGCCTAACACGTGATTTGACATCCCTGAGTTCCTCATGCAACGTATTCCTCTCCTGTGGTCTTGCCGTCAAGTAGCGTGACAGAGCACGCCTCTTATCAGCAAACAAGTCTTCTATATGTACATCATTCTCATCAAACCAGTCCTGATGTTTCCTCTGCGCCAATCCCAGAACACGCCTGCCTACATCATAAGCCGACTTTTTAAGGGTCGGCCAATCCTCACCAAGATCTGCAGCTTGCATCTCTTCTTCCAATGTCCTCTTCACATTTTTATCCTTAAGACGAGCAGCATTCAATCTTTTGGGCAGGGCAACACCAGGAGCCCGGATTTTACGTTTAGTGATTAGCTTCACTTTTGCGCGTACCAGGCGGTGGTCCGTCCAGCACTCAGCTCCACGAAGAACACGAACACACTGCACATCCTGTCTGTCACGCATCCTGACTAGGATGTAGTCCAAAAGATTCCATTCCTTAGATGCAGGATGCATCCATGTGGTCTTGAATTTGTTCTTTTGTTGGAACATGGTGTTGGTAACACACAGATCCAGCTCCTCACACATCTGCAGCAGGAGCATACCATTGCTGTTACACTTTCCCATCCCATGCCTTCCGATTACATTCCATGTGTTAAAATCCCTACCCACTCTAGCATTAAAGTCACCAAGCACGATGACTTTGTCTGCCTGAGGGATATTTCTTAAAACACCTTTCAAGGCATGGTAAAAGGACACCTTTTCCTCATCGACAGAACTCATAGTTGGAGCATACACACTCACCAGGGTAGCATATCTTCCCTTGTCCAGCGGAACTCTCATGGACATAAGACGCTCACTAATCCCTACTGGGAATTCTTCTAATTTGTTCACAAGCACAGTCTTAATAGCAAATCCTACCCCAGCCTCTCTTCTGGTTCCTTCATCTCTTCCTTTCCAGAAGAATGTATATTCTCCACAAAATTCCGTAAGATGACCATCTCCAGCTAGCCTCGTCTCAGATAAAGCCACGATGTCAAGATCGTAACGTCGAAGCTCCTTTGCAACAAGAGCGGTCCTTCGTTCAGGACGCCCCAAGGAATCCCTGTCAAGCAGCGTCCGTACGTTCCAGCAGCCAACACTAAATGCCCTGTTTGGCTCTATTACAATGGCACGATGACGAGCGGGCCCAGGCTGTGATAACCTGGGGCCCCTGCCCTTATTGCCAATGATCTTTTTTGTTCCAGAACCTAAATTGCCAATTATCTCTTTTATATTGTTCTGGAACATCATTGAATTGGAAAAAAAAAAAAAAAGTAATAATAATAGTAATAATAATAATAATAATAATAATAGTACACTATTAATAATTATTAATGCACTCGTGCAATGCCTGTGCGTGACGAATATTTTTAAAGTGAGGAAAGACTGTGCACTGAGCCAATCCCACTCTCTGAGCGACAGTAGCTATAACCCGAAAAGAAGAAAAGATCAACATCATCGGTAAATACTGAGCCGCAGGTTTTATGTCGGAGTTAACCCAGTTTCCTGAGATGCCTTCTCCTAGAAGAATGCCCTGACAAGGGCTAGGGGTTCTTCACTCCCAGTGGTTTAACTGCGCGATCGGGTATCCAGCCCGATTATTTCTATGTCCCCGCACAAAAAAAAAAAAAAAAAAAAATACATTTATACATACATACATACATACACTAACGTACATACATACATACACTAACATACAAACATACTCACATACATACATACACTAACATACATACATAAATACATACATACACTAACATACATACGGACATAGATACATACATATATGATGGCTGCCCCTCGTTATCGAGTATAGCCATTGCACGAGAAAAAAAAATAAAATAAATAAAAAATAAAATAAAATAAAAAAAGAAATATATATATATATATATATATATAAATATACACACACACATATATATATATACATATATACATATATATATATATATATATATATATATATATATATATATATATATATATATATATATATATATATATATATATATATATATAAAACAAATAACGAAACTCACTTTTGTATGACTGACGCTTAAACAATTAAGTTAAAAGTGTACATCCACATATGTATACTGAAATACTAGTATGCATATAAATACACACACGTATACATATGTACATATACCGAGTTTTTCACTGGACACTTTACTGTGAGTGTCCAGCTAGTCTGTATGTAACCAAACAGACAAACCGGGTTTTAGAGTCATACGGGTTTTCAAGGAAACACCTTTCCTCTATTCTCCAGAGGCCGGAAGATGGGTATATATTGCTGATGAGATGTAATAACATCGAAACTAGTCCAATATTCCTGTCTGGCTCTCTGGAGAATAGAGGAAAGGTGTTTCCTTGAAAACCCGTATGACTCTAAAACCCGGTTTGTCTGTTTGGTTACATACAGACTAGCTGGACACTCACAGTAAAGTGTCCAGTGAAAAACTCGGTACATGTACATATGTATACGTGTGTGTATTTATATGCATACTAGTATTTCAGTATACATATGTGGATGTACACTTTTAACTTAATTGTTTATATATATATATATATATATATATATATATATATATATATATATATATATATACACACACACATATATATATATACATATATATATATATATATATATATGATATTAAATAAATGGAAACTATAT
>OZ024743.1:8337090-8494590 GCA_964016885.1 Eledone cirrhosa
TGTGTGTGTGTGTCTCTGTGTGCGTGTAAAAGTAATAACAAAAATAACAAAACAAACGGCACAGTACATGGAAGAAATATATTAGTTTAACGCTTGAAATAGCACGAAAAGTTTCTTAATGTTTCGGACACTAATCCTTCATCTGAAGACAGGGTTAAACATAGAAGATAAATACAAAGTAAAGAATGGTGAGAGGAAGGAACGGGGTAAATGAGAAAAACAAATGGGACAAAAAAACATACACGTGCGTATTCAATCGGCTATATGCACGGGGACATGGAAATACACGGCTTGGTGGCCGAGTGCGCGGTCAACCTACCGGGGGTGAGAGACCACTAAGTTATACTAAAAACATTATTCTAGAATAAGGAAAACTCTGGTGTAAAACATGCGACTCGATGGCAGTCAATGATGTTGACCTGTTCTTCTTTTAGGATTACTGTCACTGCTGTGCAAGGCCTTCACTTAAAAGAAGTTTCAAGCACAGACATCACTTGAGCTAAACAACTTTCGCGTGTGCTGCGTAATCATGGCATTTTCTTTTTTCTTTCGCTGCAGCATATGCAGAAAATAATCTAAGACATTTATAGAGCTAAGTTACTATCTTATGTTCGTGTCACCTGTGTATGAGTAAAAAGTCAAGGGATGGCAATTCTCGAAACTGAGACGCAACCATTATGTATGATTGGCAGTATCGGTAGAGGGTCGGACGTCATGCTTTAACGCATAGAGTTACGGCCCTTTCCATTCTGAGTTCAAATCCCACCGAGATCAACTTTGCCTTTCATCCTTACGGAGTCGATAAAATAAAGTACCAGTAATGTACTGGGTGATTGCTGACCTTATGCCAAAAAGTAGAAACATTATATATATATATAATATATAAGATCAAAAGATGGTTAAAAGAGTTCCATGTATTTTATTATGCGCATTTCAAAAACAAATATCATCATGCAATAATATTTGCGTTTTCGTCAGATAAAATAGGAAGACATGATATGAAGGTTAAAAAACACTTGTGAATAGTGCAGTTTTAAATCAACAAACGCAAATGTTATTGCATGATGATATTTGTTTTTGAAATGCGCATAATAAAATACATGGAACTCTTTTAACCATCTTTTGATCTTATATATTATTTATACTCCAGTCCTACAAACTGTAGAGTGCTTCTTATCCGATATCTGCATTGCTTTATTGTACTACAATAAAACTCACCTCCTATATATATATATATATATATATATATATATATATATATATATATATATATATATATATATATATATATATATATATATATATATATATATATATATATATACACACATATATATCTATATCTACATATGTGTGTGTGTCTGTGTGTGTGTATCAGGGGCGGTGGAAACATTTCTGAATGAGGAGGAGGGGATTTGGACAATTTAGTTGTAGTGATTAGTTTAGTTCTTTTCACTGGTCAAAAAAATTCGATATTCGATAAACACATGTACATAAATTGTACCGCATATCCAAATAGATGTGTGTTTTGGTAGTTTGGGGAGAATATATAATTATTGGAGTGGGGCATGCCTCTTCTTCCAGTTCCACCGCCATTGTATATATATATATAATTTTTTTTAAATGATGCTCTGTGCCCTTTCCTAATGGGTTAATATATCGAGCTTCTTCGCATTTGATAAGAAACTGGTATTATACCCAATTTATGCATCTTCTATACATACATAAATATATATATACATATATATAAATATATATGTGTATATATATATATATATACATTCATTTATTATAGCTATTGGTGATCTTTGCTACTCTAAAGTTTCACCTGCGCACTCACAGGATCACCAGTCTTCTCTGGAAGAGTAATCAGGTGAGACTCCAGAGTAACAAGGCTTAGCCATAGTAAATGAAGATTTAAACTCTACTTCGGTATTGAGTTTTCATTCTTACGTCCGTCAATAATTCACATACTCGCGGGAGTTGAATTATCGTCCCCACCCTTGCTTATTAATTTGTCAGATTTCCCCATCCCAGTTTTTATTCCATCCCTCCCCAACAAGCTTATTAATTTTTTTATATTGATACAGCAGCTGGAGAACCTAATAATAATTTTATTTTACATTTAAAAAAAATACATTAAATATGACAAAAGAAGAACATTACAAGAAATCCCATATTTACGAACGTACACAATTACTGATTTCCCAAGCCCCCGCCCCAAATTATTTCACCCTTCCTAATATTTGGGATCCGAGAGTGCCACCAACCTCACCTTCTCTCTATGTCTATCTCACAAAACTCTCTTTTAACCCCCCCTCTCTGTATCTACTAAAACCAAACTCTACCCCTCTCTATATCTACCACGACACCGCCTCTCTTATCCCACTCTCTATATTTAAAACTAATACACTCTCTCATTCTCTATAAATATCTACACATATTTCTCCCAATCCCACCTCCGTGTATCAATCACTCCTAAACTCTCACCCTCTCCATATCTACTACACGGCACTCTCCCATTATCCCTCTCTATATATCTACATCCACAAAATTCTCCCCTTTCTATATCTACTACGCGGTGCTCCCCCCCCCCCCTCTATATCAATTAACACCAAACTCTCCCCCGCTCTATATCTACTTCACGGAACTCTCTTCTAATAACCCTCTCTATATCAATTATCACCAAACTCTCCCCCTCTCTCTATCTCCCACACGGAACTCTCTTCCAATCCTCCTCTCTATATCAATTACCACTTGATATAGACGTGATTTACTTTGCTCCGGATTTTTACGGATTGTTGTCAAAAAAAACTGTGAGTTTATTGATCAATTTAATAACATTGTTTGGTTTAGCCCCTTGCCTTGGCCGTCAGACGTTAAGTCAACAAATTTTCGCCCCTCTCTGGGGCGAAATTTTCAATTTTCATCTAAAAACTGTAGACTTGGTGGCAATGGATGCCATTTCCACCTCGCACACTGTCGTGAGTGCCACGCCCACTAAGAAAAGTGGTGGAGGGAAGGTAGGAGTACAAAGCTTGCAGCCCCCCCCCCCCCCCTCGTATCATCGAAAAACGTGGAAAATATCGAAACCGCGAAACCAAACCCGGTAAATAATACCAGCACCAACAACAAGAACAATGACAACAACACCACAACCAACAACTGCAACAATAGCAACACCAATATTACCAACAGTGACAGTAACACGAAAGACAACAACACCAAAACAACATTTGCACAGACCGTAAAAAAAAACGAACTATACACGCCAATAGACATAACAAATGCTAAACAACTATTACAAGACGCAAAACAATTCGAGACTTTTGGCGAAAACGGTGCTTTTAGCATCAATTCTCCACAGGAATTACGTAGAGAGGCTGTCCTGAAAACTGTGGTTTTCAGGACAATATCGAACGTAACAAGAAAACCAGCTCAATTATCACAAAATGAAATTGCGCTGGTTCTAAAAGACGCAATGAAGGACTTGACCTTCATACAAAAAGGTAAACTGTTTGGTAGCATTTCGGTGCTGATGAACAACCAGTCAACAGCTCAAAAGTACTCGATAGCACCCATTGTGTCCCCCCGCTTCACCTTTTACCCCACATACAGGGGGAAAAGGACACAAAGAATAAAAATAATGAGTATCACACCAAATGTAAACATTTGGTGGATACTATGTGGAATAATAAACTTTGACGAAGACAAGATAATTTCAATAGGAAAGTCCTCCGGAGGTGTATTTGGTGGGACCACCGTAGAAGTTCTGGTGCAAATGAGCCCAGAACGAATAGCGAATATCCCACAACGCGTGCCTCTGGACGAGCTAACTTATATAAACATTTCAGTGGAGGGAAGGCGGCCGTCATGTTACCACTGCTTAAGCAGGGGTCACCTGAGGGCTGCCTGTCCTCAATTAACGAGTCAAAAAAAAAAAGGCTCTTCTGCCAACCCCGAACACAACAACACAACCACCACCACCACCACCACCACCACCACAACAACAACAACAACACGGAAAAATAACAACAGAAAACACTGTTCCACCCAACCCCTCCCCACCTAAAACAAATACAAAAGCAACCACAACAAAACCCCAAAATATACCCCTCCCCAACAACACGGAAGAGGACTCCGTATCAACGTCACCCAGTGACGACGAGGGAGAACCCTTTCAACAGGTGAAAAGGAAAAAAAAAAGGCACCACATTAACAAAAATGCCACAAACACACAACCACCAGCACAAACAGAACAAACAGAACAAATAAAAAAAACCACCCCTCCCCAAAACATAACACATACTACAAAACGCAAACACCCACAAGAACAACAAACAAAAACAAACACAACACAACAAAAACTCTATACATACATTAACAAGAACAATAAAACGTTGATGAAAGCGATAGAAAATAACCCTTCGGTGGAAACCGAAGGGATCACTTTCACCTACGCAGCGAACAAACCGCACCTAATGATGATTAGGGTTCCAACGGAAACCTATGTAACTTTGAAAAAGAACCATCCAATGCATGTGGGGACCAACTGCACCAAACCACATAACAGCGTCCTATTGAGATGTTTCCCCACACCACACCAAACACCCTAATCCCACCACACACTGATGTCCTCACCCCACCACAAACCACCACCCCACCAAACAACCCTTCCAACACCCCCATGGAAATTGTTCAGCCTGGTCCCCAGGAGATGAAGAGGTAAGTAATTTCCTTTCCTCTTCCTTTTTACCTCTTCAGCACCAACATGGCCAATATAAGAGTTGGATGTGTGAATGCACGCGGCTTGGGGATGTCCTGAAAACAGGGCAAACTCTTAAATGACCTCAGGTCGCACAGAGTGGATGTAATGGTTATTTGCGAGTCCAGGATCAGCAGCAAGCGCCAACTGGCCCCCATCTTCGACGACTTTGAGATCTACGCATCTCTCTGTCAGCCGAGGGGTGGGGGTGGGGTTGCCGTTCTGCTGCAAAAATACCTGGGTCTTGCCACACAGAAGGTACACCTGGACCCGGAGGGTCGACTGGTGGTTTTAGACGTCGGCAGTGGTGAAGGTGGAGCTTTCAGGCTGGTGGCAGCGTATGCCCCATCGGGGACACCGCGACCGGACTTCTTCCGACACCTGGAGAATTTCCTGGGAACGTCTCGGTCCTTGCTTTTAGTGGGGGACTGGAATGGTATCCTGGATGCACGTTGGGACTATGTAGGGGCATGTCCCGATAGAGGGGGTGTAACAGCCTCAAACGATTAATCGGCCGATTTGATCTGGCCGATAGATATCGACTGGATTTTCATACTGTGCCACGGTGGACGTGGAATAATCGCAGCGGAACATCCAGGTCGTACCTAGATAGGTTCCTAGTTAGAAATAAGGATAGGGACATATTAAGCTGTCCACGAATGTTCATGGTTGACTATTCGGATCACAAGTTGTTGACCGGAGTGGTCAACCTTGATAGAACTCATAGACAGGGACCCGGTTACTGGAAGCTAAACTTGTCTTTACCGACAAACAAAGCTTACAGTAAGCGGATTAGCACACTAGTTAAGCAGCGTTTGACGGGGGCAATTGTAAACAACAGGTGGTGGGGCTTTCTCAAGAGAGAAATTAGAATAGAATCGATAGGTTTTAGTCGGGAATTACCATCAGATAGGAATAGAACTGAAAGGGAATTAACAAATAGAGTAGAAGAGGCGATTAAGAGTGGCAACGTGGCCGGCGTGCTGGCGTCAAGAACGGCCCTAGACCAGTTCTTTGATGCGAAGCACGAGGGCTGCGTTGTCAGGAGTAAAATACGTGCTCTGGGTAACGAGTGAGCCAAAGCTGTTAGCTGGGCCCGAGTGACAGAGGCAAAAAGTGGAAACATGTCCACGATTCGGTCTTTGAAGGACCAGGATGGACGCGTGATCCTTGAACCTGAGCGGATGAGCGCAGCCTTTCAACGGCGCTTTGCACGACTGTTCGGGAGGGGCGGCGGGCCGGGTGGGGCCATGGATTTCGGTCCATACCTCGATGGTCTGGCGCGGCTCTCGGACGGGGAGGCGAAGTCCTGCGAGAGGCCGATTTCAGCCGCTGAAATAGGGGAAGCGCTGAGCCAATGCGGCAAACGCAAATCTCCGGGTCTCGATGGTCTACCATACGAACTTTATGTAGCGATGCCAGGCTTGTTCTCCGGTCTCCTCGAGGCGGTCTACTGCAACTGGCAACAGAACGGGAGAATTCCCAGTTCTGTGACCAAGGGCGTAGTCACGCTGGTGAGGAAGGACGAGAACAAGGGGGATGACATAGATAACTTCAGGCCCATAACTCTGCTAAACACAGAGTTAAAGATTTTGGCCAAAGTGTTAGCGAAGAGGTTGGCGCTTGTCGTCGGGAACCTGGTGGGAGAAGCGCAGACATGCGCAATCCCGTCTAGGTCCATACACGACAACCTCCACCTCATGCGATACATCGTAGAGAGGGTAGGGAACGAACCCGGCTTTGGTGGGGCCCTGATCAACTTGGATCAATCTAAAGCGTTCGATAGGGTTGACCATCGGTACCTGGATGCGGTGCTCGCGGCGGCACGCTTCGGACCCATTTTCAGGGGCTGGATTGCTGCAATGCACAGCAGCAACACCTGCTCGAGGGTCAAGGTGAACGGCTACCTCTCGGAGCCGTTCCAAATCACGCGATCTATTCGACAGGGATGCCCTCTCTCCTCCCTCCTGTATGTGCTGGCTCTCGAGCCACTACTGAGGAAGCTGGAGCTGTTGCAGGGCATCCCCTTGGAACCGGGATTGCGGAAAGCAGTGTCGGCCTACGCCGATGACGTGACAGTAATGGTGTCGTACGCCTCGGAAATCGGGCAGATCGGCACCTTACTGGAGGAATATGAAAGGTTCACAGGAGCCAAGCTGAACCGGGACAAGTCCGTCGGTTTGCAACTCGGGACGTGGAGGGGCAAAACGATGCCCTCCGACGGCATCGTCGGACGCTGGACGGAGGGACCGGTGAAGCTGCTCGGGGTCTGGTTTGGACCGGACCTCCAGGTGGAGAAAAACTGGGACGAGGTAACGGGCAAGGTGTTTGCACTCGCCCAGAAGTGGGCCGAGTGCAAACTATCCCTGAAAGTTCGAGCGGAGGTGGCGAACGCTTATATAGCGCTACTACCGCTTGACCGTCGTGCCTTGCCCAGAGAAAACACTCGCCAAAATGGAGCGCGCGCTCTTCCGATTTCTTTGGAAGAAGCGGGCTCCTTTGGTGAGAAGATCCATCTGCTGTCAACACCCTTCGAACGGAGGGCTAGGGATGCCGTGGCTGACGATGCGTAGACACGCATTAAGGCTACGGCACCTCCAGGTATTCCTCACCGGTCAGCCGGTGTGGGCCCTGTTTGTGAGGCGAGCCTTTCCGAGACTCGTCTCACTCACCGAGCTGCAATCCTGGGTCAAGCAAAGACCGAGAAAAGTGGGTGACTGGCACATTGAATGTGCTCAGGCGCTCACGGCCCTCTGGCAAGCGGATCCGGCAATCAGTGGAGACTCAACCTCAACATTCTATAGAGGGTTAGTGCGCAGTAAGTGCGACGACGCTCTCGGAGAGGCTCTGGGCATGAAGGAAGACGAGCTGACCAGTCTGTTCGGTAGGACGTTTGGCCCGGGACCGATGGACAACTTCCAAAAGTCCCTGGCTTGGCAATGTTACCGAGGAGCTCTACCCGTTCGGGACAAGCTCTACAGACACGGGCGCCCGGGTAGTGACCCCTCGAAGAAGATCTGTCCAAGATGCGTGCGTGACGAGGAAACCGTCGCACACGCATTCGTACACTGCCCGGGCCTTGCTGACCTGTGGGGCTATGTAGAACGACTACTGTCGCGGGTGGGACCAATCCAGTTGACCACCGAGAACATTGTCACAATCAAACCGCCTCCCCCTTTCAAAAACGAAGGAGAGGCGGTTTTCCTCTGTGTGATAGCCATGGCGAAAGAAGTTGTATGGTGGACAAGGTTGAAAGGGCTGAGGTCAGACACCTATCTCTCCGGCCAACAACTGGTTTTTTTTTTCAAGTACCTCTTTAGAAGAAGGATCAGAATGGAGAGAGAGGTGCTCTACCCCAGCAAGTTTTATGAAAGATGGGTGAAAGTAGCGAGAATGGCCCGAGTGAATGGGCCTTCTCTCTATATCAGCCTGTAGGTGAGAGAGGAGAAGAATGAGAAGAGGAAGGGAGCACCCGCTCTTTGTGCTCCTGAAGAGGAGGGTTGCACATTTTTTCGGGGGGGTGTGCGACCCATGTCAACGCCCCTCCCTATTGAGGACATCGATTGTTAAATTTAATTTGTTATATGTTTTTTACACATCTTTTTAAATGTATGTAAACTCCCCCCTTTGTATTTGTCCCAATCTTTGATGCCCTGGTGGCAAATAAATAGAAATATATATCAATTAACACGAAACTCTCCCCCTCTGTATATCTACTACATGGAACTTTTCTCCAACCTCCCCCTCTCTATATCAATAAACATCAATCTCCCCCCCCCCTCCCTATTTCTAATATACAGCACACTCTCCCAACCCTCTCACTTTATCAATTACCACCAATCTATCCCAGTCTCTATTTAGATTTTACATTGTGTATCGACCTGAAACGCTCGTAACAGGTAGATACACAATACAAAACGAAACTTCATCGTTTTTCCGTCGCTAATTGTCTTTACCAAATTTTTATAAGCTATTTTATAACACCTGACTGTAATGCAGTTATTTTCTGCGCCCGAGCTTCCTACATTATCGTTTGTGTGTGTATTTATATATATATATATATATGAAAGACGTAAAATAAGAAAATTTTAAAAATTAAAAATTAACTTACTTACTTACTCCAACTAATTAGTTTCTGTAAGGGAATAAATATAGTTACGTAATATAACTATAGAGAAGTCCTTATGTCATCAGGGAGTCTATTCTCAGTTGGAATGAAAATTTTAGTAAGTAAGTTAATTTTAAATTTTTTTAATTTTCTTATTTTACGTCTTTCATATAATTGTTCTGCATCCCCCTGCATAGAACCACAAAGGTACTAAGACATAACATATATATTTGCTAGCATGGGTATACATCTGTATACATATGTTGGTAGATATACTAATTCTATATATATATATATATATATATATATATTAGAGGAACACCCTAAATCAACACCTCAAGTCAGGGGAGGAGAGGTTGATGACTGCACCAGTGGACAGGAGAGCCCGCGAAAGGAGCGCAATAAAGCCAATCAGAGACTAGAGACCAATAAATCCAACCAGACCAGAGACCATATACAGATGTACTCTATGTGACAGAGACTGTCACTCACGTATAGGTCTGTTTAGCACCGGTGATGCTGCTCCTGTCGAGCTGACAACAGGATACTAGCCATGGTCACCCTTGAACGAAGGAGGCGTTAAACTTTATATATATATATATATATATATATATATATATATATATATATATATATATATATATACAAATGTGAGAAAAACCACAAACCCTCCATCTCAATTCTACTTTTGAAAAGCACAAGAACTGCGAAACCAGTAAAGGAGCCAAATAAATATATATTTTTTAAAAAGACTCCAGTTGCATTTTCGATTTCATCTTTTTTCCTTATACTTTCACTCATGTAGGACACCGGTTCTTTTTTTCATTTTGTGAAAAAATCTCAGTTTCTAATATATATATATATATGTATATATATATATATATATATATATATATATATATATATATATATATATATATATATATATATATATATATATATATATATATAATATAAGATCAAATGATGGTTAAAAGAGTTCCATGTATTTTATTATGCGCATTTCAAAAACAAATATCATCATGGGATGATATTTGCGTTCTCATCAGATAAAATAGGGATACATGATATGAAGCTTAAAAAACACTTGCGAGCAGTGAAGTGTTAAATCAACATATGAAAAATAAAATAAGATGGATATATGAGATTGGGAAAAAAAGAAGGAAGGGGGAAGGAAAAGGTAAGGAAGATGAAGAAAGAAAATAATATGAAAAACATATATATATAATAATAAGGAAAGGATGACGGAGGAGGAGTATAAGAAGGAAGGATGAGAGAGGAGGAGAAATGAGTGAGAGTGAGAGATATAACCTTTAATACTGAGAAACACGGTCTTACAGAGAAAAATATTAAAAAACCGTTGTAAGATAATACATAATTTAAAAAAATTTTGAAATTAAAAGTTAATGAGGTGATGAATAGTGATGTTTATGATTAAAGAAAATGAATTAAGAATAGTATTTATTTAAGGTTTATATATTGAACGGTTTAATAATATGCGCGAAAAGGAATTTATTAAAATGTATTATTAAAATAAAAAATATTAAGGAGATAAGGTGAATGAAGAAAAAGTTAAATGAATTATGAACTTAGAGGAATTAGTTAGGGTCCAAGTTTGTTTCTATGTATTGTAATAGGAAAAAGTAAATAATAGGTTTAATAGGAGCACGGAAGGAGAGAAGAAAGAAGAAAATTCAAGGAAGAAAAAATATATGTTTACAAAATTTACTAATGGTAATATTAGTATATATTAAAAATAAAATTTGTAAGGCCAAGAATATAAGTAATTGAGAAGTAAAAGTTGCAGAGTAAAGATTAGAAATTAAAAAAGAAAAAAGGATAAAAAAGAAGAAAAATAGGGGACCGCTAACGACATAGAATGAGTAAATTGTATAATATACTGAAATAAATTGTATAATATACTAGAAAGATGGGTATATTTGTAAAAGATATAAAAGCGTTTGAGAGAAGAAGATTTTAAACTAATTAGGTAGTAGGATATTAGCTGTGTACTTTATGGAAAGTTCTATGGGATTTATGCAAGCAGAGCGAAAATAAATCCGTACGTCTATTTGTTATAGAATTAAAATTAGAGATAATGGTAAATTTCTCGGCTAGGCAGAGATTACATGTTCTAGATAGGGAAGAATTCCGGTAAGGAGAGGCGTTGCAAACCTTCCTCCAAGAAATGCTGTAGTTAATATTTTTGTCCTTTAAGGACCATATGAGTTCTGAGAGTGCCGTGTTAGTTCTTTTAAGTTGGTATATATATATATATATATATATATATATATATATATATATATATATATATATATATATATATATATATACATGTATAGGTATATTTTTATGTATATATACATATGTATGTGCGTGTTTGTGTGTATGCACACATACATACATGACAAGCCTCCGTACAATTTCCGTTTAATAAATTTCACTCGCAAAGTATTTGTAAATCTAAAGCTATAGTAGAAGACACTTGTGTAATGTGCCGTGCCGCGGTATCGAAACCAGAAACCCCACAATTGCAAACCGAACTTTTTAACTACATTGCCAAACCTGAACCTTCATAGCCAGATGGCCATTTCTTAAAGTGATTTCCTTTTTCATCTCCTTTCATTAATCTTCTCATGTTTGCATTTGATTTTTATTATTTCTAATCAAATCGTCGCCCTTTCATCTCTTTCAACTTCGCCTATATAATAAAGTCAATTTTTGACATATTGGATTGCAAGTAAAGAAAAAAATTTTGCTGCTGTTAAAGATGAGAAATATAAACAAGCCATAGAGCTAAAGAGATGTAAGTTTTTGATCATCATTCACAGACAGGCTCAGCAGGAATTTGACTATAACGCCTACTCTAACTCGACTGGAGCCACTGTAAATGTTTCCTCTAGACGAGTTGAAAATATTTTAGAAACAGAGTTTCAAATTCATTTGTTGATTTAAGATTTTTATACGTTTGTCAATCCTTTTTGACTTCTTTTATAAAGTCTCTGGTTTCTTTTTGTATTGAGGTTGGAGAGTGTATGCAAAATTTATTTAAGACTAGCATAAAGATATAATTAAATAAGTGACGCATCTTATATAAAAGTAATTGTATGTATGTATGTATGTATGTATGTATGTATGTATGTATGTATGTATGTATGTATGTATGTATGTATGTATGTATGTATGTTGCAAGTTGGAGGTACAGTTTTGCTCCTGGGTAATGAAATTTTACATAGGAGAACGATTTTTTGCGGAGATTTTCATTTTAACTCCAGACTGAAAAGACAACTATGAATGCCAACACTCAAGCACTACCATAGACGACGAAAATAGTTACCTATTAGAAAAATAATTCATTTCGAGAAATTATGTAAATGAGCACAATGTTTTGAAGGGGAAAATATTGTTCGTGAAGATTGAAAAATAACACTTCATTTTAGATTCTATATTTATTTCTGTATTTATTTATTTGCAAACACAATTTTATGGAGCTCATCTTGAGCAATCTTCTGTATGGCTTATATAAATCAATATTCCCGGATAAACTAAAGATTACCAGCATATTTTTAAAGGAATTTATCTAAAATATAGTGAATTGGTCTGATAGGTATTAATAAAACCGAATGAGGCTTGGTATGATTACTAGCATTAATATAAAAATGTTACAATCAACTTATGCTAATAAATTAGTTGATTTTATGTACAGTATATTACTGCTCTTTATGTTAACGATGAAAGGTAAATCACCTACGGAATGATTCGAACTCGGAATATAGATAAACTAGACTAAACAATGATTTCTGATATTGGCACAAAGGCTTAATCAGAATCTCCCGTAAGGTAGTCTTATTCACCGTATCAAAGACCTTTGTCAAATCAACAAAACATGATACAAATCCATTCTCTGTCCAATGCACTTCTACTGCCTCACAGAAAAGATCATGTCTGTTGTCCCTCTGCCACTTCCAAAGTCACTTTGTGACTGAGATAGAACATTGCCAATGATGTTATCAAACAGTCTATCCAGCATCATCTTACACAAGGCTCTTCCCGAAACTGACAGGAGAGCTATCCCACGATAATTACCACAATTATTCTCTGCACCTTTTCCTTTTTAAAGCACCACCAATGTATCTTTCCAGTCTTGGGAAACGCTTTCTTCCTCCCAAACCTTACGTATCAGGTTTATAAAAATTCGAAGAATGTTTCGACTTCCACATTTCAATTTCAGCACCATCCCTCGCAGGTGATTTTCCCTTATTGAGTTCTTTTACAGCCGCTTCCACTTCCTCCAAGGTAGGACTTTCTGCTAGTACATCATTTGCAGGCCAACTAGGAATTGAGTCAATACACTTCCGATTGACCTGAGAAGGCTTATTCAAAGGGTGGTTGAAGTGTTCCATCCAACGCAAGAGGATGCCCTTCAGGCCTCTAAACAATTCGTTGCCATTTTGAGTTTTCAGAAATGCAATTGGAGAAGAATAAGGACCATAGACTTCTTGTAATACAAGGTGTCAGAAAAGTATCAGGAATTAGTGTGCTGTGTGAGCTATGAGTGGAGTATGGATTAGCGGGTTGCGTCACCGTGTGACGTAATATCTGGGGAGTATATAAATGCGATCTCAGCTCTCTAGTACGTTTTTTCCCGCAATTTTGTTTGCAGCTCCTCGATTTTAGGTCGTCAAGCGATGAGCACAGAGCAGCGAACCAACCTAAAGTTCCTGAAAATGACCCTCGTCAATAAATCTAGTTTGTGACAAAGTCACAACATCCATGTTATAACATTGAAGCTTATTCACCACAGTGCTGATCCTCTTTCAGGACGAGTCGATGTAGGTTCACGGTCTAACAATCCAGCAATCATTGACAGTATCGGTAGAGGGCTTAACACCATGCTTTGTAGCGTAGAGTTACGGCCCTTTACGGTCTGAGTTCAAATCCCGGCTAGGTTAACTTTGCCTTGGTAGTGATGGATAGAGTGAGAGGGAATGTGAGAGACTATTGTATAGTAGATATAGAGAGGGGGATAGGTTGGTGGTAATTGATATAGAGAGAGGTGTTGGGAGAGTGTGTTGTATATTAGATATAGAGAGGGGGAGAGTTTGATGTTAATTGATATAGTGAGAGGGAGAGTTTGGTGTTAATTAATATAGAGAGAGGGATTGGAAGAGAGTTCCGTGTAGCAGATATAGAAAGGGTGAGAGTTTGGTAGTGATGGTTAGAGTGAGTGGGAATAAGAGAGAGTGTTGTATGGTAGATATAGAGAGGGGGATAGTTTGGTGGTAATTGATATATAAAGGGGGATTGGGAGAGAGTATCGTGTGGTACATATAGAGAGGTGTAGATTTCAATGCTTGTAGATATAATTAGGGGGTTGGGAGAGATAAATATTGCTAAATACAGAGAGGGGCATTGGGAGAGATAGTATCGTAAAATATTTAGAGAGAGATTTTGTAATGGATAGAGAGAAAACGATTACGAGAGAGTGTGGTAGAGATGGCGAGGGGGAGAGTTTGGAGATGATTGATATAAAGAGGGGGGTTGGGAGAGTGTTTTGTATGTTAGATATAGAGAGGAGGACAATTTGGTGGTTGTGGATATAGAGAAAGGATAATGGGATGGAGCCGTGTAGTAGACATAAAGAGGGTCCCAAATAGTAAGATGGGTGAGAATAAGTGTGTGGGGGTGGGACCTTGGGAAATCGGTAATTGTACGTTCGTAAATATGGAATTTCTTGTAATGTTTTTTTTGTCGTATATAATTTTTTTTTTTAATGTAAAATAAAATAATTAGACCTGAGAATATATGAAAACTCAATACCAAAGTAAAGTTTAAATATTTATTTATTATGGCTAAGTGATGAACCTTGTTACTCTGTGTACTTACAGGGTCATCAAACAAGACTGGTGAACATGTGAGTGTGCAGGTGAAAAACTTTAGAGTAACACAGATCACCAATAGCCATAATAAATCAAGGTGTGTGTATATATATATATATGAATAAACTGGGTATAATACCAGTTTATTACCTCGATATAACAACCCCTTAGGGTACAATCACCCATTTATTTGGATATGCGCTACAATTTATGTACATGTTATGTTTATCCCATATCGAAGTTTTCCGACCATTTTAGAGTGCAAAGAGCTAAACTAATCCCTACAACTAAATTGACCAAATTTGCACACACACACCCTTTCAGAAATGCTTCCACCACCCCTGATATCTACACACAACATCTAAATATCTATATACTATTGGATAGCCGTTGACTCGCTTGAATTCCTTCGCTCTTTGACGGGTTTTGTTTTTCAGCCCCCGAGATGTCCAAAACTCACCCTCCTTATCAAGCAAGCTTCGTGGTGTTTCCGGCTTTGTCACCGACGACCCGACCATGTGACTGGTTTTACTGGGCTACATGTTACCAGTAGGACTCAAGAGTGACCAAATTAAAGCACAACTGGCCTGATATTGTTGTTTGGGCCCACACATTGAAAACGTGCTCTGTTGTAGATATCAGCTGCCCACTTGATGTCAACGTTGTAAGAAAAATACAAGAAAAGGAAGACATCTACGGACCATAGATGAGGAGTTTGCAGATCCAGTATCCAAGATACACCTTCAGCTTCATACCCATCATTATTGGAGCTACAGGTTATATACCAACGCGCTTGGACTAAAGTATGACTGAACCTGGATTTGTGGACAAAGAGCGCAGCTCCCTAATTCATAGACTACAAATGGCTGCGATAGCTGGCACTTTCAAGGGATGATAATTTCTTTGCTTTTACAACCTTGTCACCGGTAAGGTGGCCGGTCAAAAATGTACTCGAATTTAAGAGAAAGAGAAACATACATACATAAATCATGCATGGATATGTTGCCAGGAAGCTCCAGAGTGAGAGTAATATAGATAAGGAAAGTAGTCTATCTTGGACCAACAACCGCTATATTGGCTCCCACTTTGAAGGATACGCTTTTTCAATCCAAGAACAGGAGATTAGCACGAAATACCTGATTCACAAAAGAGATAGGGATGCAGGCAAAACACCTAGATCTGATAACAAATGCAGACTCTGCAGAACTAACATCAGCAACTGCCCAAAGATGTCATCGCGGTACTATCTACCTATGAGGCATGATGTAGTGGCCAAAACACTGTACAATGCAGTTCGTAAAAAAGATAGCTCCGATAATAAACACATTAAAAGCTACAACAATGTGGAAGGCATCCATGTACATAATATGAAAGAGTACTGGTGGAATGTTCCAGTAAAAACCCCAATAAAATGCAGGCATAACAGACCAGATATGATATGGGACAGGGAGAAGAAAACATGCACAGTAGTGGAAATTAGTTGTCCAGCAGATGCCAATATAATATCAAAGATTAGTGAAAAGGAGAATATTTATGCAGAACTGATGAGAAATCTGCAGATACTCCATCCTGATTACACCTTCAGATTTATGCCTGTGGTTATTGGGGCACTGGGATATGTTAGTAACTGCCTCAATACAAATCTTGAGAAGCTAAGCTTCACAGGAACAGAAAGAACACAACTAGTTAGGAAACTACAAGTACAATCCATTAATGGAACAGTAAAAATATGTAAAACATTCCAAACATTTTGCATCTAATAACTGCATATACACATGTACAGATACAAAGCATATACACATGCACACATACAACTCAAAACATCCACATCCACACATACAATAACATCCATATCTACACATGCATGCATACATACATATCTACCTAGTTGATGTTGTGTAAATTCCAATGAGAGAGTCTTGTGTCTATGTTAGAAACCGACTCTCTCTCTATTGGTGGTAAAACTTTGTGAAATTATAAAACCAGAACATACACACATACATACATACACACATACACACATACATACATACATACATACACACATACATACATACATACATACATACATACATACATACATACATACATACATACATACATACATACATACATACATGGTGGATGCCAACTCGTTTTCGAGTACGGCCACTACTTTATATCCATGTAGGAGAACCCTACCGATGCACTGAACGAGTGTGACTATTTAGTCCAGCCAGCGTATTGAAAACTCTGGCACAAACACTACACCTGTGACAATACAAGTCGCCACATACATACATACATACATACATACATACATACATACATACATACATACATACATACATACATACATACATACATACATACATACATACATACACACATACATAGGTCTATGTATGTTTGTATGGCTGGATAGATGTAAACACTAATTTTTCCAAAGCTCATAAAAATATGAACTCTAACTGAATTGCGTAAAGGGACATAACTTTGACAGGTTATATCCCTTTAATTTTTGTCTTGTCAAATATTCTTTTTAATATATTTCAAAGCCCTCGATTTTGTTAATTTGGCCTAATTATCCACCCAACCGCTTCTACAATAACATCTTTGAAACGTTCCAGCTTATAATTCGCATCGCCTTTCCATTTTTTTATAAATATTTCCTCTTTTGTTCAATTAATGAATAATGAGGTTTGAAAAGAAAACCTTTTGATGGTTATTTTCATTGTATTTTTGAATTGAGGGAAGGAGAGAAAAGCAAATAGCGTGAAATAATTTAATTCCATGGATTGATATCTTATTTAGATATTAGGAGAACGACAGATGGTCACGTCGATAGAGGTATAGGTCTACAAGCAGTTCGCAAACCGTTAAAGCGTAAAGCTCAAATGACCCTGCCACCCTGATTGAAGGTTCTATGTGTAAGCATCATATACATGTATTGTATAAAGTCTTTGAACCAGGCATCAGACTTTAAGGGTCGGTTCCATTGATATGTTGTATGAATATGATTAAATAAATGTACAGATGCATAATTTGCATATTATCAGTGCTTGTGTTAACTTTGCCTTTCATCTTTACGGGGTTGATAAAATAAAGCACCAGTAATGCACTGGGGTAATTGCTGGCTTTGTGCCAAAATAGAAACAATTATTAGTACTTATATTAGTGGTTAATTTTAATATATATAAAACTGTGCACTAAGCAACTAAAGTATAGGATTTATTTATATCTGTACATATAAAATAGCGAATTAACTGAGACTGCGTAAATGTGTATATAAATATATACATTGGGTGTATAGGCCTGTAAACATGTCAAATTTGTGTGTTTCTAGTATATTGAAGAAATGTTGAATATACTTAATGGATTTGTTTACCAATGTTGTGGTCTCATCAGAGGATACCTACATCAATATATCGTTAAAAGCAAAGAAAGGAGTCGCACATACAGTTGTCCCCCGGTATTCGCAGGGGTTACGTTCCTAGAACACCTGCGAAGAGTGAAATACCGCGAATATTGGACGTGGTCCATAAAAATGCATATAAACGTCAAAACATAACATAAAATATAGGCCAGCAAATACGGTATATTGTTATTAATAATTTAGCGTTAAAAAGCGTGAAAAAAAATATATTTCCACGAAAAAAGCCATAAAAAATCGCGGAAGATATTTACAATTCCGCGAATATGCAATGGTTTCCACGAATAATTATTAGTTAGGTTCTAAGGAAAATTCTGCGAATAACCGGGACCGCGAATGCCGGGGGGTTCACTGTATTCCCGCATACGAAATCATTGGTAATGCATAAATAAGTCAAGCTGTTAATATAAACATTCCAAACTTCGACATTGCTATTTTCTTTTGTTTGTACTCACACGAAAGGGATATGTGAGTTGGCCTTTTAGAGTATTGAAGTGTGTGCAGACGGGTGAGTAACAGCACAAACATGACTGCACGATTAAGTTGTTCATTTCTCAACTATATATTTCGGGATTCCCTCACACTGCTCACCTCTTTGTGTAAGCAGTGCAGTCTTCTACCATAGCATCAGATTAACCAATACCTTGTAATTATAAAACAAAAATGAAACTCACTTTTCTTTATAATATGGCGGACTGGCCAGATTGCCAGGTTGCCCAATGGCAAGTGAGCACCAAGGGGACCACGGTAGCATTTCAGGAGCCCACCCTAGTATTTTAAGGGCCAATGATTTGCTTTAAAAAAATATCTTTAAAAATGACTTAGAGAAAGAATAGAATTAAAAAATAAATAAATAAACAAAGCATTTGGTCAAACATTTCCCTAGGGAATTAATAGAAACCAAAATATATGATAGTGTTAACATTAGTTGTCTACATTTATAGCTTATTGAATTCATTCAAGCATGCATACATTATATATATATATATATATATTTACACATACACACGAGCTGCTGGCCAAATAATGTTTGTACAAGTTCAAAACATATATGTATACATATATATAAATATATATATACATATGTACATATACGCACTCCTAGATATATATATTGAGTGAATGTGAAAGACCAAAGGTCATTATTGAAAGTCTCTGGATGTGTATATTTCGCAAGGTACTTTATATTTTTCAACTCTAAATAACCGGATACTATACATTCACAATTATTTAAAAATTCAATTATAACATTCTGTATCTGTCACGCAGTGACTAACAACAGAATGTTTTAAGTCTGCGTGTCTGACATATATGCGTAGCTTGTGAATAAAAAATTCAAGGGGTGTCGCTGGCCGTGGTGATCGCTGCCAAACAACTTTTGTAATGTATCGTCTTATTCGCTAATTTCATCGTCTTATTGGCTAATCAACCAACGAGAGTAATTGTTGCTCAAAAGCATCCGCCATTTTGCTTTCACGTTTATTTATCGTTTCGCTTTCGAATCTTCCTCCTGTATTTCGTCGTTTTTATCATCAAAATATTTTTCTCGTTTTGGTAAGTTATATATGATTTTTTTAATTTATATTAACTATTTTTTTTTTCAGTTCGTTATAACATGCTTATAATATTAGTTGTATCATATTTACTTGTATATTTGTTCATATTATTGTTCGTTTTATGTTAGATTATTTTATTATTATTATGTTAGATTATTTTTTTATTATTATGTTAGACTATTTGTATGTTAATTTTTATTAATTCAACTATAACAATTATTATGTAAAATATATTATTTAATATTGATTGTTTTTTGTAGTTGTTTATATTAAAAGTCTGAAAATATTTTTATACATCTTACAATAATATTTATAAGATCATTTATAAAATAACAATTATATAATCTAATTACATTACAACGATAATTTATTATTAATATATATCATGTTTAACTAGAGTTATTACAAGCGTTGCCTTAAAAAAAATATTAAACTAGACCTGAAAAATGCGCAAGCTCAAAAGAGCCACAGAATGTTATAATAAACCTTCAAAAGTGTGGGACTAGAGTTGTTGCTCAAAAATATTGTAATCATTATCTATCGTACACTCTGTGGCATCCTTTTATAAAAAAAGAGACTCATGACGAACTCAAGATGACACAATAATTATTTAAGTGAATTTATAATATAGAATTCGGTTTAAGTGCATTTCGTATTAATCATTACTAAACATCTAATATGAGATATTGAACATTAGCTTAAATAATTATCGTGTCGTCTTGAGTTCGTTATGAGTCTCTTTTTTTATAAAAGGATGCCACAGAGTGTACGATAGATAATGATTACAATATTTTTGAGCAACAACTCTAGTCCCACACTTTTGAAGGTTTATTATAACATTCTGTGGCTCTTTTGAGCTTGCGCATTTTTCAGGTCTAGTTAACATTTACTATTACTGTATACTGCCAGTAATATGTACAGTATATATACACTATAATTAGTAAAAAGAAATACACATTTTTTTCCGCAAAAATTTGATTGCAGTTTTGTTTTCACTTGTGTAGTTTTTTGAAAATGTTATTTATACATTATAAAAATTAAATGATAGCATTCTAAATGTGGGTGGGCCCCCGTTATCTCCTGGCAACCAATATTTTTAGACCCAGTCCGCCACTGTTGACACTGATACCTTATTGATAATACATTAAAGGACCCACGTCGTGGAGAGATTTACATCTGTTTACATTACAGTCGGTCGATTAATTAATCAACCTACGTTTCTTTACTTCAATAATTATGTGTGTGTGCGGGGGGGGGGTCCGTCTCTCACTCTCTCTCTCTCGTGCGCGCGCGCTGTGTCTGTGTGTCTGTGTCCCAACTGTTTCCACCTACCCGATTTCACTATGGTGAATAATTATCCCAGATCCTATAGTTGTGAAGTGATCTTCTTATCCATTCGGCCATGCTGCATTCACTGAAAACACAACAATGCTTCACAGATAGTGGGAAGATTACTTTCAAGTAATTAGTTTGTGGAGTAAAGTGGCATTACTACCACATTAAAAAGAACATTTCATTCTTCAGAAACAAACTGGTAATTGTCCCCTCAAATCAGATGGTGGAAACAATTCTTTGTTCTTGGAAACAGCACTTTATGAAAAAGAACCTAAATAACTGCTGGATAGAAGATATTGGTGTCATGAGACTACTTTCTTTCAGATAACCTCTTGATGTGAATTATATCTGAGGTTTGCCAACCAAATCCAGAAGAACTATCAAAGGCAAAACTGTTTGACTTGCAGTGTGCATCCGGTGCGTCAGTTTCAAAAGAGATTTTCAAAAGTCGCAAATAATACGTCTCAGCGAGAAACACATTAATGTCTGTGAAAGAAAAGTCTATTAAGTACATTTATATCAATGAATACATAAAACTTTATTAATCACTTCCTCAAAATAAAACATTGATATGGTGTTTAAGTAACGTTTCATGCGATTGTGAGTGTGTGCATATATATGTATACCGATATACACGGCAAGCTATATATATATATATATATATATATATATATATATATATATAATACAATAACAGAGAAAGCTTTAAGCTAAACTCTGACTGGTAACCATCTCACTCAACAAACATTAGGATATACGTTAGTATAATCCCAATTTTGTGTTTGGGGTGCTAACTATATGTATTTTGTGGAAAGCCAGTTGTATTATTTTATATGAGATATAATTAAAATTACTGACATAATAGCCTTGTGTATATGTCCGTCTTACACAAGAGAAAGGAGGGGTGGTTATGTCGACTTAGGAAGGAAGGGGTGATTACGTCGACTGAGGAAGGGGCGTCTAATACACACACATCTATGTGATGACTGATGAAGCGAGTGAGAAATTATAGCAATCCAGCTTTCTAAGATTCATCACAGCTGTGTGTTTGTATGTTTGTATCTCTTGTGTGAGTGAGCACGAAGGAACCAACCAACCAACAAAGAAACATATCTTTTTTTATATTACGTATAGATATTACAATTAGCCGTCATTTTTTACGGCACGGGGCCAGCTAGTATATATATATATATATATATATATATATATAGAGAGAGAGAGAGAGAGAGAGAGAGAGAGAGAGAGAGAGAGGATATAATAGACGCATACACACACACATATATATGTTTGTGTCTGAGGAAGGAGCCCGGTAAGGTCGTCGCTGGTCATTGTCCGTGGAAATGTCCGCTTTGACCTAGGTGTAGAGTCTGTCACCCTCTACCCTTCCTCCTTTCTTTCTTCCTTTGTCTAATTCTTCTTCCCTCCAATGCTGATATCTTTTCCTGTATGTTTGACAAATCTATAATTAAGATAAATCATTTTTTTTAAGTTAAAAACAATGTACATATATATACAGGCATAAATATATCATTGTAAGCAGGGACGGTGAACTGTGGCTGGGGTGGGGACATGGCTTCCCCCAATAATTATATTTTCTCCCTAAGCTACCAAAACACAAATCTATTTGTATATGAACTACAATTTATGTACATGTTATGTTTATCGTTTATCGAAGTTTTTTTGTATATCTTAGTTGATATTTGATAATAACTGTGTAATTTATTATGTTAACCTTCATAGTAACATTTTTTGCCATGTCATAACTTTTTCTCCACATATCGCAGTTTGCCAATTGCTAGTATGTGTGTTCAAAGACAGATTTCAGAGGTCATTTTGCTATAATCACTTTATAATTATTGAAAGCTGTAAATGTAATATGACCTGCTTGGACTCAAATTGCATTTTCTGGTCATTTTAGAGTACAAAGAGCCAAACTAATCACTACAACTAAATTGACCAAATTTGCCCCTCCCCCGCCCCAATTCAGCAATGTTTCCACCGCCCATGTTGTAAGTGATGGTCTTTATTATACCATGTTAAATTCCAACCAACAATTGAAACTGGAAGGTAGACTAGATATATGTTATGAATTTATCCATGACGCTAGTAGATAAATTACCAATAGCATCAATTTTGTATAGTGACCTACATAAGCTCAATATTTCTACCAAACAGTTATCCTTTCTTTTGGGTTATTGAAACGTATTTCTTGTCAAACGGGTTGCTTCTCTTCAGTTGTGTTTAAACAACTGAGACAATAAGTTTTCAGGTATAACTCCACTACTAATTATTTAATAAGTGTTTACATATGTCAATCAGGATCAGTCATTACCACTAGAAGGTATTATATATTGTATAAAATGAAAAAAATTTTATCTTTCAGTAATATTTTAGTTCGTTCTCTGTCGTGTTCGATGGTATTATATACCCCCTATTTTCACTCGATATTATCGTTAATATTGGTGGATTGGGGTGGTGGATTGGCAGTATCGGTAGAGGGTCGGACGCCATGCTTTCCAGCATAGTTACGTCCCTTTACGATCTGAGTTCAAATCCCGCCGAGGTTGACTTTGCCTTTCATCCTTACGGGGTCGATAAAATAAAGTACCAGTAATGCACTGGGTAATTGCTGGCCTTGTGCCTAAAGTAGAAACAATTATCGTTAATATTCAATATAATGAATCACTTTTTCTTTAATTCTTTCTTTATACTTGTATACTATATAATCTTTAAGCTTAATATCAGTAGCCATCCCCTCGATTATGAAAAAGTACAAAAATCCTTGTATGGAACTGTTTCATAGTTCAATGATACGGTATTTGGCTATTGTGCGCATGCGCACATGTCCGAGGAAAGAAGCTGTACGCTAGTTAGAGAGAGCATTGTCGTTCACGCAGTGCTGACCTTTTTGTCCGAGTGTAAGACAGAGTTCATTTTTGACTCGGCGTGTGTTGTGCTTAAAAACCATGTACCATAATCTTGAATCTACAGGAAATGGACAAGAACTGATAGCTCAGACATTTAATGGTGCAAATGTTATGAAAGGCAAAAAAGCAGGACTTCAAGCAAGAATAAAAGCAGTTTATAATAATGCACATTCCATTCACTGTTATGGACATCAACTTAATTTAATAATGAAAAATGCGGCAAGTATTACACGGAGCGCAAGAATATTTTTCTCTAGCATTTTGGCTATTTCAACATTCTTCTCAAGATCACAACAACGTGTATCCATTCTCAAGAAGCACATGGACGTCAGCATTCCACGTCCATCCTCTACAAGGTGGAACTTTAACATATGGACCGTGAACAAAGTTTGGGTATTTCTAGAAGTATGAAAGTTTGACAATGAACTGCAAGGATATTTTAACAAGGGCTAGAAGAGAAAAAAAAGGTATTCAGAGCATATACCATCTAAACGTCATTAATTTTCCTCTGCATGATACTCTATAGAGCCTTGGTTCTAATTCACTTAACTAAATTTAGATATGCTAGTCACAACACTTATTCAACTTCGTTTTTCTTTTAGATTTAACCCCAAACAAACTTTTCTTTCGGATAATAGAATTCAACTATATAGAACTAAAATCGTCCTTATTCTGTTTGTGTTTCCCAAATTAGCGAAAATAGACCATTGTATCGCAAAACTGTTGCGGTTAGTGTTCCATTAAATATAAGTCCTTTTGTCTTAAATAACTTCCAATACATTTCTTGGACTGGAACATTGAAAATGAAATAATATGTTTTCTTCCTATATAGATCAGTTATGAAAAGTCAATTACAGCCATCAATTGAATAGAGGCAATAGAAAGAGCAATGACACATACATAACTTAATCACATATCTAATCGCGAACACATATTAAAACATACAACAAACATGCACAAAGACACATTCACAAGACACATACTTAATATGAAACACATACGCAAATATACATGTAACACGGATGTGTTCCCGTAGACAAATATTATGAAAGTATATTACAGATATAATCGAGATTGAAAATACTTTCATCATAAACATGCGAAGATAGTATAGCGAGATTACTGGTTGTATGAATGTAACAAAACGAGACAATGTTTGTGTATATAATATTTAATTAACGGTAGATAGAATACTCGACATGTCAAAGATAGATGTTAGAATGAAACAAAGTTAGTAGTTACCGTTTTGATTGCCAGGCAAATGCGGCTGGCAGAGGGCGCCTGGCTAAGGCCAGGCGCCTGTTGGCCAAATTAATGGCAGAGCCAAATGAGAAGACTCTTGACCTGGTGCCGAAAAGGCAAAGAGAGAGAGGAAGCTTAAAGCCGCCAGTTTTATAGGGCTCCGACCGGAAGTTGCAGAAAGGGCTCCACCTCCCGTCCAGATCCCAATCAAAACAAGGGAGACAACCGCTACATAACCTCCCGCCAGAATTTTAGTGTATAAAAATCGAAATGAAAATATGTAGCAAGTTGGCGAGAATGTTGTAACAGGCATGAAAATTACGACAAAAGAATGTTTGGAAAAATCAATGATAGATATCAAGGTAGCCAACCGCTCTTGGCCAGAGAACGACTGGACATCTATCTATCCATCACCCAAAGATACAATGTAATAAAGTAAAAGTAATAAAAGAGCTCAAAGTTCAAAATATAGTTCACAGGTGTGCAATCACATGACAGCAGGAAAGAAAGTGTGTTCCAGAGAATGAATGCAGGTGGTTTCTGTTCTGTGGTACATCGTGAAATTTCCAACCTCCGAATGGATTTTCTCACAGGAAGAGTGCTGCAAAAATAAATTCTCTGGCTTTGGTGAAGCTGTGTTGATGTATTGCTGTTGCTGTTATATTGCTGTTGCTGCTGCTGTTGTCTCGCTGAGTGAGCGTATTCGGTGTTTAAATTCACAGTAAAAAAATTTTTTTTTTAGAAAAAAATGAGTTGCGCAAAGTGCTAGAAATAGCAGCCGAAGTTGATGGTCGATGTTGAGAATGCGTTGACCTGGAAGGGTCAAGAGGCCAGCGACCAGAGAAATAAGCATTCTTAATAAATGCGCGGTTATCAACGGTAAATTTACATTGTAAATTTATAAACCGGCAAATAGAAGAATATAGCTTAAGGCTGAAGAATCCCTGGTGATAAATGGCGTGCGGCTGTCCGTGAGTAAAGACATCTCAGTGAATCGAGAATTTATGCTGCCTACACGTGCCAATACAAGGTTGAAAAAAAAATATTTCTAACGCGCGAGAAAATGATAGTGCAATTTTGAAAGTGACAATGATGAAAAAGAAAGGCTTCAATCAGCATAATTATAGGTGTGAACTTTTGGAAAAAAAAAAAAAAAAACTTGAACGATGAAGAAAACGAAGAACAAAAGGCAATGGTTCATCGAAAATAAATGTTCCTGTTGAAATGTTTTTTAAAGAATATCAAATTTCTTTTTTTTTTTTGGTGTTTTGAAAGAGTTCGTTGTAAGAAACGAGAAACATATATATATATCGTGAAATGTTTTTTTTGTTTTGAAAGTGTTCGTTGTAAGAAACGAGAAACATATATATATATATTGGTGAAATGCGACAGTTAATTGATGCGTGAGAGAAAAAGTATGTCTGTGCGAATTCCACATGTGCGTGTGTGCGTGTCCTTGAGTATTTTCATAGTTTGTCGCTAAATTTGCTACATATTTTCATTTCGATTTTTATACACTAAAATTCTGGCGGGAGGTTATGTAGCGGTTGTCTCCCTTGTTTTGATTGGGATCTGGACGGGAGGTGGAGCCCTTTCTGCAACTTCCGGTCGGAGCCCTATAAAACTGGCGGCTTTAAGCTTCCTCTCTCTCTTTGCCTTTTCGGCACCAGGTCAAGAGTCTTCTCATTTGGCTCTGCCATTAATTTGGCCAACAGGCGCCTGGCCTTAGCCAGGCGCCCTCTGCCAGCCGCATTTGCCTGGCAATCAAAACGGTAACTACTAACTTTGTTTCATTCTAACATCTATCTTTGACATGTCGAGTATTCTATCTACCGTTAATTAAATATTAACGGTAGATAGAATACTCGACATGTCAAAGATAGATGTTAGAATGAAACAAAGTTAGTAGTTACCGTTTTGATTGCCAGGCAAATGCGGCTGGCAGAGGGCGCCTGGCTAAGGCCAGGCGCCTGTTGGCCAAATTAATGGCAGAGCCAAATGAGAAGACTCTTGACCTGGTGCCGAAAAGGCAAAGAGAGAGAGGAAGCTTAAAGCCGCCAGTTTTATAGGGCTCCGACCGGAAGTTGCAGAAAGGGCTCCACCTCCCGTCCAGATCCCAATCAAAACAAGGGAGACAACCGCTACAATAGCATGGTTGTGTGATTAAGGAGTTCGCTTAGACGGGATAGATGTTAGTTTGGGCGTTCTTTTTCAAATATCACAGAAATGTCGGCACTCTCAAATCACAGTCTGCACTTCATGGGTGCAAACGATGCCACAACAACGTCTCTCGGCTCAGGTAGACTCTAATCGAGCCCGCGCTTGGGAGCGCCTCTTCTATCTCTCCTCACTCTGGCGCTGACCGAGGCGGCCTGTTGGCAGCAACTTTTGTCAAGGTCAACGTTTCGTCCTTTGGGCAAGCACATATCGCAAGTGTGCCCAAGGACGCCACACCCACAGCATAGAGGGGATGTGAAACAGAATAAAAGTGAGTTATCGCAACATGCATAGGATACCAAATACCGCATTTACTGGCCTATTGGACACCCCTTCGTATACGACGCCCACTGATTTTAGAAGGACATTTTCAGAAAAAAGGAATCTTAGTACATTTCTTCATAAATTTAGTAAAAATTATTTCATTGTTTTTTTTAGAAACTCTCATAAAGTCCGCCATCATTTTGCTTATATAAATTGCTTTTCCATTACTGTATTAGTAATACTACTAGTAATACATACTAAATTATTTAAACCATGACTGTTTTCGTCCTCCCATCGCTGATACGAGCGTATTGGACGCAAAGAAGATATTTTATGTTTTGTTCTTTTTGGTGAGTGGGGTGGTGGTGCGTCTAATAGGCCGGCAAATATAGTAATTTCTTTTCCTAGTATCTACTGGCGTCGCTCTCATCAACGGAACATATTCCGCATTAAGCACTATTATCTATTTTAATTTTATTTTACATTCATTTAAATCAATTACATTGATTTTCTTTCATGGGCATTATTATTAAACATAATTTAATTTTACATACAATAAAAGTTACAATCAGTTTCGGTAAATTTATAGAACCCCTCCTCCTCGATTTCAGTGGAAAAAATATTTTTTCCCTGTGCTATCAACTAATCTGACATCCTAGATGCTCGCAATCGATTTTTTTTTTTTTTCTTTTTTTTTTGTCGCGGATTAGGGTTAGGAAGTGCCGGATTTAAGACAAATGAGGCCCTGTGCTATTCATGTTATGAGACCCCTTACTTGGGCCCTGAAGGAGATAATTCACCGTAAAAAAAAATTGGGGGCAGAAAGGTGCGCCCACCCCACATCCCCACCCAGGCCAACGGTAAATCCGGCACTGGGGTTAGGTTTATCTCTTTCACCCTCAATTTTCTACAAATCTTGACGTATTCGACTGGTTTGGAGGTCATATTCGTTGATAACACGTGAATATAAAAGATCGTAGAGAAAACACCAAGGAGAGGGGTGATCCAGAGGAGTGGGCACTTTCCCCCACCCCATCCCCTCCGTTTTCGGGGGCGGGGGATGTCGATTGCGAACATCATGGGGTTTAGGTTTGTTGATAGTACACGAAAAGACCGAGGGAAATAGTTTTTCCCGACTGAAATCGAAGGGTTGTTCTATAATAATACCTCATTTTCTTTCACTGGGGTGTCAGGTGATGCTTGTAAGGGTGCCTGGGTGTTTCAGCGCCTTAGCCTCGCCATCACCCGTGGTAATGTTGCGAGCGTGTTAACTTGCCTCAAAGTGTTCCATTGACCTTTATGATGTGCGACCGATTGTCGCACTTGGTGGTGAATTGGTATCGTTTTCGTTTTTGCTCCCCTCCCTCTACCCACACTTTTTCTTCTTCTTTTTTTCTCTCTCTTTTATACGTTAAAATAATATTTTATTTATTCGACAAATTTCAATTCGGTTATATAATGTTTGCAATAACAAAAAGAAAAAAGAAAGACGGAAAAAAATTAAATAACGAAAGTTTCTTTTATAGGTTTATATTTGTATTTGTGTTTATACGTTTATATTTGTGTTTATCGACGACATTATAATTGTAATGTTTGTTATTCTGAAAGAATTGTGAACAATTTATAATGTTATTTATGCATTTGTATTGTAATTTATACAACTGTGAATAAAATACTTTTAATCATAAATCATTCAGAATTTACACATACAGGTGATAAATCAAGTACCATTTCAATTCAATTATGTACGGCATTTGATACATTAAAGAGACGTAAAACGAAAGAACGCCTTAGATTTGTCTTACAACATTGTTTATCTTACTATGTGTGCCGTACATGTGTATATTTCCATGACAACAATTACATGGCTGACATTCTGTAAGTTGTCACTCTTCAAATTTTCGTATTTCTAATGTGGCAGAAATATATATTTAATTTTAATATATTTTCACTATTTATTTTCTATCTGTAATCAAAATAATGTTTTGTTACATCAAAGCCTAATTAAAACTGTCGACTTTACTATATATATATATATCTATCTACACTGATAATATCACCAGTACTGGTTTTTACATTTATTGTAAACTAATGTTTTCATGTCATTTGTATATTTTCTCGATACAAAGCATATCAATATATATCAACACACATACATGCATACAGTATTGATTATTGCTGATTGTTTATAAAAATAAGGACGGCGAATGAATGGATATCAGCAATTACATATATCTATAGCCTTCTTATACTTCATTGCTATTTTAAAATGCATTTGTTTTAAATATACATTTTAATCAATGATATATACTTTGAATCAGTTTTCTTCGTCATTTGGTGGGTATGTATTTGTTTTGCTGGTTGGAATATCAGCTGTAGTTTCTGTTCAATTACAACTTAACCATTGTTGTACAACAGGGCAAAACTCTAAATACCTTCTGTGTTAAAGTAAAATCAACCGATCCCATGTACCGGATGATTTAATTAAACGATTATTTTATTCACAGTTGTATAAATAACATTAGAAATTGTTTATAATTCTTACAGAATGAAAATATGCACATGAATAATCTATACAATACTTAATTACTTAAATATTTCATATTAAAATATAAATTCAAAAGAATAAACGATTGTAATGAAAAGCAAAAGCGAATAATTTGTAATTAACTACAAGTATAAAACTAATTTATGGAAGAGAAAAAGAACCCTCACACGTTACTTTTCGGCTGATTTAAAAACACGAAGAAAATCTAGAAAGAACAAAATAATAATTTCTCACTCGAACGGCTGAGGGCTATCCAGTGTTCAATCGAGGGTAACCACAGTAAGTAAGGTACTCAATACAAAGCAGAGTATACATATTTAATATAGAAATGGCTTCTACAGGACTGGAACTGTTTCATTCGGGAGAAATCAGCAGGGCTTCCTGATGATTTCTCCCGAATGAAACAGTTCTAGTCGTGTAGAAGCCATTTCTATATATATACTAGCAGTGGTACCCGGCGTTTCACGGGATAAGGTATTGTGAAATATATAACCGCCTTAGCTAAGCTTAGTATTGCCACAACCACGGCTGGCAAAGAAGTAAGGGTCTGGTGGTACGTAAGTAAGCAACACTGAGGAAGAAGTTGTGTGCACTTACCAACTGTTTGGGGAATGAGTGTGAGATTCGTCTTGAGCAAGGGTGGCGGAATAACCGGAAGCAGCAGACATACAGACAGATATTATAAGGGCGCGACGTTATATGTAAGTATCTATCTAAAAAGAGAAAGACTAAGAATTATAGAGAGAGATTGCTAAATCACCTAATGCGGTCCCTAGCTCATTGAAAATTTGAAATTTTTTTTTACTCAGAACACTCCCTGAAACAAGTATTACATGTGTAAAGTTTGAAAACAGTTGGTTGGGTGCTTCTCGAGTTTTAGGGATTCAAACTCACACACACACAGACAGACATCCTCAGTTTTATATATATATATATATATATATATATTTCGTTTCTGAATTTGTTTAGCAAGATTCTTTATCTGAAATCGTGTGTTGAAACCGATATTGTTATACTTTGGGAGGGTCATATTGCCAATAAGAAACACACGCACCAGTTGCTTTCACTTCAATTTATTATATATTTATAAATTTATAAATTTCTGGTTGGTTGGTTGGTTGGTTCCACAACCAGATAGTTGTTTATATATAGTCATAGTTCTTTCGTCACACACTCTGTGACCTCTTCAGTGACTGAATGGCGTAGGACAGAACAAAGGAGAGGCACAGAAACAAAGAAAGGAATCCCCAGTCACTGAAGAGGTCACAGAGTGTGTGACGAAAGAACTATGACTATATATATAAACAACTATCTGGTTGTGGAACCAACCAACCAGAAATTTATAAATTTATAAATATATAATAAATTGAAGTGAAAGCAACTGGTGCGTGTGTTTCTTATTGGCAACATGACCCTCCCAAAGTATAACAATATATATATATAATAAAAAAGAAAATTTTCGCTCTACATGGCTGAATACAATAAATGTAATCTGAGTTTTTCGAATATTAATAATAACATTCGATTCATTTGCAATTATGCAAACAAGCCTCAATTCTATAGCCATGTCAGTAGAATGAACCCTTCATTCTTGCTCTTGTGTTGGCATGTGAACAGCCAGACTGCTAATATGCAAATCAGGCCAATCAGTCACTGTGTATTTTTGAAAATAGCATATATTTTCACTAGCTCTGACAGTTTGGCAGGTGAACAGTGAGCTGTACTGATGAAGGGTGATACCCAGAAACATTAGTATCTGCAGTTCTGTTCACATGCCAACACAAGAGCAAGAATGAAGGGTTTATTCTACTGACATGGCTATAAAATTGAGGCTTGTTTGCATAATTGCAAACGAATCGAATGTTATTATTAATAGGCACATGGCTTAGTCGTTGGAGCATTGGGCTTGCAATCGAAAGGTTGTGAGTTCAATTCTCAGACCGGGTGATGTGTTGTTTCCTTGAGCAAGACACTTTATTAAAGTTTACTCAGCTGTAGAAATGAGATGATAGGACTGGGGTCTCTATCATTCCACTACAAAGTGGTCATGGAGGTGCCACGGCAAAAAGGCACCCAGCCCACACTGTAAAGTGGACGTGGAGGTGCCACGGAAAAAAAAGCACCCAGCACTCACTGTAAATGAGGTTGGTGTTAGGAAGGGCATCCAGCTGTAGAAATCAATCCAGAATCAATTCCCATCCCACCCTTGCAAGCAGGGAAAAGCGGACATAAAATGATGATGATGATGATGATTCAAAAAACTCAGATTACATTTATTATATATATATATGCCCAGACCCTACCCCACTCCCAGACTTGCTGCCCCAAGATTCCGACGTTTGTCATGCTGTACAGTTAACTAAACTACGAATAATTTCCAACAATTGTAAAAGTCAGATTCTCAGAAAACACGAAAAATCATCGGGGAAAGAAAATAATTGTAAAGAAGGCTGATTCATTAAAAAAAATACGAGAAATATACACCAATATAAATATGTGCGTTAGAGTTTGACAAACTGCTGTTGAGAGCTAGCCGAACGTACTTATATATTGTACACGATCTTACACTTCCCGTTTTATCATTACTCTCTGGTGAATGTTAGATTCATTGAAAATATATACATTCCACTGAAGATCCTCCTCCCCCTCGGTTTTTTTTTTTAAACAAGCATTTTTGTTGTGGAGTTTAGTCTAAGGTTGGTCTTCACAACCCCTTCCCATGTCTTCATATAAAATGAATAAATAAATAAATAAAGTTCAATACATTATTTAATTGATTTACACGTGTTTCTTTCAAATACAGAAAGAAGTGGCATTTTATTCTTTTCGATTGAAATCTTCAGAATCGTTAAATAATTGTTTCTACTTTTAGTTCAGGGTCAGCATTACCTCAGTGCATTACTGGTGCTTAATACAAAAAAAATAGTTTTTTTATCAACCTCATGTCCAAACATTATCCCTCCGAGGTTAACTTTGCCTGTCATCCTTACGGGGTCGATAAAATAAAGTACCAGTTATACACTGGGATAACTGCTGGCCTTGTGCCAAAAGTAGAAACAATTATTATTATTATAATCATCACGATTATCGCTTTTACGTCTGTTTTTCCACACTTGCATGGGTTAGGTGGGTCATTCTCATCACGGTATTTCTCCATTTGTCATGTTCCTTCATCATCTCCTCTGTGAGTATAAGGGATTTGAGGTGAGGTCAGCTCTCATAACTTCTGTCCAGGTCTTTCTTAGTCTACCTCTACTGGGATTTCCTGGCACTCCTTTACCCAGTGATCATCGTCCATGCACATCACATGTCCATACCAACACAGTCTTCTCTCATGCACACCACCTTGGATTCCTCTTAAACCCAGCTTCTCCCTCAACTCGAAGCATGGTTGCTTCATTTCTCTCCAGTCTATCCTTATTCTAACTATTATGCTCTTAGAGAAAATTAAGTCACCTAGATAGCAGATGCTATCACCTACTTCTATGGGCCCTTCCTGTGACTGGGAAATGTTTATATCACTGGCACTTTTCCCCTCAGTTACCCAGTGCATCTTGTATATGCAAAGTTTTCCCTTCCTGTTAGTCTACTCATTATCCCACCATATCTCTTGTGTACCCAAGATTCACATTGTGTACACCGTATGGAGTTTATGCCCACTCCCTTTCTACATATTGAGCAGGACCATTTCCCTGAAGGATCAGGGTCCTATCTTCTCTCCTTTTGATTCCAAATTCTGTTTCCATAGTCAGAACTTATTTTCTAATTATCTAATGAATTCAGTGGATTCAGCTATAAGGACTAGGTCATCTGCATAGAGAAGTTTTCATGGGCAGCAGGTTGTAAACCATAATGAATAGTAGTGGGCTAAGAACCAAACCCTGATGAACTACCTGTACCTTGAATTCCTCACTAATCTCACTTCCTATTCTCACATTGCTGACATCCCCTCTGTACATGGCTTGCACTGTTCTGACCAGCCATTCTTCTACACCTAATTTCCTTAAGGACCACCAGATCGAGGTACTCTTTCAAATGTTTTTGCTAGATCAATGAAAGCTAAGTATAGCGGCTTATTTTGGGATAGGAATTTCTCTTGTAGTTGCCTCACTAAGAAGAAGGCATCTCGTCTAATTTGACTCTTTCTCTAATTAGTTGCATTATAACGCTTTCTATCACTTTCATAACTTGGTTCATTAGTTTTATTCCTCTATAGTTGCTCCTTTCTAGAGCATCACCTTTGCCTTTGTAGCAATTTATGATCGTACTGCTGCGCCAAGCATTGTATATGACACTGTTCTGTATTACTTGATTAACTATGCGGGTTACTATCTCTGACGGTCCTGCAACTTTACCATTCTTCATCTCTTTGATTGCTTCTTTAACCCTATAACTGTCAACTTCAATGGTTGGTCCTTCTATTGGGTAACAGATAATGCTGGCGTAATCATTTTCTTAGTCTGGTCAAACCAAGAAGTGTCAAAAACTAGGTTCATCAGCTTACCAAACTGTGTTGAAATTATTTTATTTTTGAGAAGGGGGCATGCATTGTAGAGTTAGTCAAAGGTGATAAATAGCCAATCACTCTATGAGTGATTTGTGTTTTAAAATCATTTTGTCAATAAACAGTTGTTGATTCATAAATTCCTTCCCATTTGTTCCTTAGATTAGTATTTACTATTGAATTATGTTCTGTTATTTTCCAGAATTTACTAGTTAAACAATGGAATCTGAGTCTTGTTCAACTTTGAATATATCAGCGAAAGCAAAAGAAAGTAAGGCTTTGTGTTTATGGAAAAAACTGAAAAATTCTTTAGGTTTGGTAACCAAAACTTTGATTACTTATGAAGAAGAACACAAAGACTTAATACATGGCATATGTTTCAAACTAAAGTTGTGTGAAGATCATTATATTACAGATGCACAATATCTATATCAAAAAAATGTAAGTGTACCATGTTTTATTCTTTAGTTGGCTTCATTCATAAGCTTGCATCCGTGATAGGCATCAGTTTAAAGTCTCGAGTTAGGCATATCCACCAACAGTACTTACGTCATTGCTCTCTGTTTGTGAAACCATTAGGTTATGAGACATAAACAAACAGACTGTTAATAAATAAACAAATTGCTAATGCACCAGCTGCACTCAGTATGGTGTAATGAAACTATATACAGTTCAGAGCAATATTATATGTTCTCATGCAAATCAATTTATCTACTATGTAACGTATTGTGTCCCTCTGGTATGCAAATTCGTATTTGCAACATATGACTTTTATAAAATCATTGAGTGTGTGGCGATATGTAATTATCTGGCTCATTATAATTTTTATGTAATTATCTGGCTCATTATAATTTTTATATATATATATATTCCTACCCATACTAGCATGGAAGATGGACGTTAAACAATGATAATATATATATCATTATCATCTTCATCATCGTTTAATGTTAAACAATGATGATATATATATATATATATATCATCATCAACATCGTTTAACGTCCATCTTCCACACTAGCATGGGTTAGATGGGTTTGTTCCATTTAATGTGGGAATGGTCGGGAGACTGTGTCTCGCTCGTACGGAAGTGTCTCTGGGAGGTTTTCTACGCCGGAATGCCCTTCCTAACACCAACCACATTTACAGTGTGGACTGGGAGCCTTTTTACCGTGTCTCCTACACAACCACCCTACAGTGTGGACTGGGTGCTTTTTGTCGTTTCACCTACATGACCATTTTACAGTGGATGGAAGTGGGAGGATGGAGTAGGGGGAATGGGGGGGGGGGTAGATTGGGTTAAGAGGTTCCTACTGACTGTAGGTTTAAGTTTGTATGCAAGGGAAGGTGGGTCCTCTGTATAACTGCATAGCGCCAAAGATCTCGATCCAGTGACATTATCTTAGAGAGGTGTGTATATATATATATATAGAGAGAGAGAGTTAGTTCCACAACAAATTCAAGGACAGGTGTTTCACAGGACAGATTTTCAACCTGTGTATGGTTGCAATGAAAATGGAAGTTTATATGAGCTAATTCTGCGTGGCAAATGTCGGTAGTCATCATCATCATCATCATCATCATCTATCTTCCACGCTAACTAAACTCCTCCTTTGTACTGACTGCTCTACCGCAGTTATAGCCTCCCAGTTGTTTACCATTATATATATATATATTTAATATAGAAATGACTTCTACAGGACTAGAACTGTTTCATTCAGAGGAAATCACCAGGAAAGGCTTTCCTGATGATTTCCTCTGAATGAAACAGTTCTAGTCCTGTAAAAGCCATTTCTATATTAAATATATATACTCTGCTATGTATTGAGTACCTTCCTTACTGTGGTTACCCCTGATTGAACCCGGGATAAATATATATATATATATATATATATATATATATATATGTAAAAGTTCTATTTAAATTGTTGGGATACAACAAGCAAATATTTTTATAACTGATATAAAGCACTCAACAAATTATTGGAGTAAAAATACGATATATTAACAAATCTGGGAGCTTCCAACAGAAATGGTCGCATTCTTTAAGGGTATGTCAATATTTATTTATAAAAAAAAAATGAGATCGTGTAGGTGTCACGACAAAAAAACACACAGTCCACGCTGTAATGTGGCCGTGTAGGCAACACGGTAAAAACCCCCCAGACCCACACTGTAAATGTGGTTGGTGTTAGGAAGGGCATCCAACTGTAGAAAACCTGCCAGACAGTCCTATACGAGCAAGACAATCACTCCTGCCTCAAGTGGGACTACCCCCGTCCAAACCCATGCAAGCGTGGAACACGGACGTTAAACGTTGATGATGATGATGATGATGAAAACTGCTCTATATTATATTTTATCTGATGAAAGCACACCATAATTTAACTTGGTGTCCTTGAAATATGTATAATGAAATAAATATGGTTTTATAAATATAATTTCCATTTGTTAATATATCGTATATATATATATTGTATATACGATATATTAACAAATGGAAACTATATTTATAAAACCATATTTATTACGGAGGCACATGGCTTAGTGGTTAGAGCAGTGGCCTTGCAATCAAAAGGTTGTGAGTTCAATTCTCAGACCGGGTGATGTGTTGTTTCCTTGAGCAAGACATTTTATTTCACATTGCTCCAGTTTACTCAGCTGTAGAAATGAGATGATAGGAACTGGGGTCCCTATCATTCCACTGCAAAATGGTCGTGGAGGTGCCACGGCAAAAAAGCACCCAGCACTCACTGTAAATGAGGTTGGTGTTAGGAAGGGCATCCAGCTGTAGAAATCAAGCCAGGATCAGTTCCCGTCCCACCCTTGCAAGCAGGGAAAAAGCGGACGTAAAATGAAATGATGAAAATGAAATGATGTATATAAAGTGGGTTGTGTAGTTGTTTTTGGAGTGCATACAATTGAGGGCAAGGTAAGAAGAGTTAGCTATCAGGAGCATAAAGGGAGAAGCTAGAATGTAATAAAATACAATAAATTAGATGAAAATTGTTTAAAAACAGTATACTTTTTGTGTTTTGTTGTTCGTTTATGTAAAGGTAGAGGTGTAGCAAGATAAGTGTGTGAGAGTTAAAGTTTGAATGAAATAAAACACAAAACATATACCATTTTAAAAATAAGTTTTATCTCATATATTGTATTTTGTTATATTCTAATTCTAGCTTCTCCCTCTGATGATGATGATGTATTTGTGTGGGTGTGTGAGTGTGTGTGTGTGTGTGGGTGTGTATGTGTGTGCGTGCAGACATACATACATGATGGCTGCAAACTATGCTAAGAATATTGCAATTGCTTGTCAGGTTATAGAATTTGGTGCACCTTTAGGCTATGGCCAGCCACACAAACCTGTAACATATCCTGAACAAGCAATGCCTGTGCTTTGAAATCTTTTTAAGTGGGAAAAGGCCGTGCACTCGATCAACCCCACTCTCTGAGTATGGAAAACACTACCCAAAAAGAGAACTAGTCAACATCATTGGATGCTTCCAAAGGTTTTTTTCAAAGTTTCCCTCTCCTAGAAAGGTGTTGTGACAACTGGGGGCCTTTCACTCCCAGGTGAAAAAACAAAACAAAAAAAAAAACTATTTGGATGACTGTTGACTTTGCTGAGTGCCTCCGCCCTTTGTCAGGTCTTGTATTTCATCCCGCTGGGTGTCCAAATATTACCCTCCTCACCAAGCTAGCTTGGTGGGGTTGCCGGTTTAGTCACCGACAACCCAACCATGAGACAGGTCGTACTGGGTTACATGTTACCAGTAGCACTTGAGAGCGATCTGACATAACATACATACATACATACATACATACATACATACATACATACATACATACATACATACATACATACATACATACATACATACATACATACATACATACTGCTGGGTACATTTCTTTTTTTTTTTTTTATGGCACCAGCACTAACACTATACAGATTCATAATGTAAATATCCACAGAGAGTACAGAATCATTACAACACAGGATATTGTGAACCAAACATGTATGATTTCTTTGAAATCAAGGATCTACTACTGTTATAATAATGTGTAACATAGATTCCGCTTTTTATTTCTTGCAGCTATATGTTATAATTGGAAAAGAAACAGCTATTTTTTACACTGATGAAGGTATAAAGACTATGGAGATTCCATTCTCATTCGATAATATCAGATCTATCATAGGCTCACAAAGATTCGTTGCTTGGAAGAATGAAAGCAGTGAAATTCATGTATGTATCTTTTATATCTAAGTATATATACCTATACACACACATATACATACACAATCAAACACACACACATATATAAGTGTGTGTGTGTGTCATCATCATCAGCATCATTTTAATGTCCACTTTTCCATGCTTGCATGGGTTGGACAGGTTCTTTTCAGCACAGCATCTCTCTACTTGTCATATCCCTTCATTATCTCCTCTGTGAGTCTCATTCATCCAGGTCTTTCTAGGCCTACCTCTAGTGCATCTTCATTCCACTGGGATTTCCTAGTAATTCGTCATCTAGCAATCATCATCCAAGCCCATCACATGTCCGTATCAACACAGTCTTCTCTCTTGCACACCACTTCTGATCCCTCTTAAACCCACTTTCTCCCTCAATTCATCCAATTTCTGCTTTTCTCTCACTTCCACTGGAGCATGGTTGCTTTGTATCTCTCCAATCTATGCATGTCCTCTGCCGTCAAGCCCATGTTTCACTAACATGCAGCATTCTACATTCCACACAGGCATCATATAGTTATCCTTTTGTACGTAGGGAGAAAACTGTTGTTGTAAATAGTGAGAGTAGCTCTCTAAACTTCTTCCATCCTCTCCTTATTCTAGCTATTATGCTCTCACAGTGCCCTCCTCTGCTGCTTATTAAGTCGCCTACATAGCAAAGCTATGAACCGTTTCTGTAGATCCTTCCTGTGATTGAAAATTGTTTATATCACTGGCACTTATTTCCTCGGTTACCCCTGTGAATCTTCCACACACAAAGTCCTCCTTTCTTAAATGATAATAATGAAATTATTGTGTACAGTGCTCAGGCGCACTACAACTCATCAAAGGTGCATGTTTAGTACATAGAATAATATACAAATGTCAGGGAAGTGAATAGTGTATGAGTCATGATATACATGTGTGTATGTGTATGGAGGGGGAACATCAGGTGTAGTGTTGGCGAATCTCGGGAAGCATGGAGGTTTTAAAGGATGCAGTGTCTCGACAGCTAACAACTGATGCAGGTAGTTTGTTCCATGCTTCAGCAACTCCGAGTATGAAAAAATGTTTCCGAAAGTCATGGGAGCTGTGCTGTTTTCTTACTTTGTTAGACATATGGAAATCAAAATGCTGGTTAATAATTTTGTGGGTGTTTACCAAGTCAGTTGCCAGGCGTCGGAGCTTCAATGTATCCATGCCCAGGGAAGCAAGGTGTTCAGAGTATAGTAGATGCCTGATGGAGGGTATTGCTTGGTTGCACGTCTCTGAACAGTTTCCAGGCGGTCAATGTTCTGAGCAAGATAGGGGTTCCAGACTGGTGATGCAAATTCTAAGTGTGGCCGCACCATAGCTATATACAGCTTTAAATAGATAGCTGGAGAGCGGCTGACAAAGGTCGTGCTGAGTGATGCTAAGACATCCTCGGCCTTCTTGACAATTTTAGAGATGTGCTTCATCCAACGGAAATTGCTGCTGACAGTAATGCCCAGGTTACATTCACAAGAAGACTTCTTGATATTAGTGTTGTGGAGGGAGTATGTGGATGCTGGGTTTTTACTCCTAAAATGCATGGTGGTGCACTTGCCCACAGCCAGCTTAAGTTGCCAGTCTGTGATCCATTGTTGCATTGGGTCCAGGTCAGATTGCAGGCAAGATCTATAGTGTTCAGGATCTGTCCTTTTTATCTCAAGGTACAGCTTGATGTCATCTGCATATTTCAGTACTGTTGCATTCTTTAAGTTGGCATCTATGTCATTAATATATGCCACAAACAAAAAGGAGCCAAGAACAGATCCCTGTGGTACACCAGATGACATCTCATATGGTGAGGAATGCTGTCCTAGAACTGTGACTACCTCTCTTCGACTGAGAATGAAGGACTTCAACCAGTTAAAAAGATCATCCTTTACACCCATTGCAGAGAGTTTTGTCATAAGTCTTTTGTGTGGCACAGAATTGAAAGCTTTAGCAAAGTCAAGGTAAACAATATCGACCCATGAGCCACCATCAGTGATTCGAGTGATGTCTTCAAGAAACTCGATAAGTTGATCACAGCAGCTGGAGTTAGGGATAAATCCAAATTGTGAGGGCCGGATAAGACTGTGAGAGTTCCAGAAGTTCCAAAGTGTTTCTCTGACACAGAATTCCATTAGTTTGGCAATGCAGCTAGTAAGACTGACTGGACGATAGTTCACAGGTGATGTGCAGTCACCCTTTTTGAACAGAGGAATGACACTGGCAGTTTTTCACTATTCTGGAGTAGCACCATTGTTCAGACAGAATTGGAAGAAGCGTGATAGCTGGTGCAGAAGAAAGTACCCACCACGTTTGAGAAGCAGGTACGTAACACCATCAAGACCAGGAGAGGCATGGTTGCATTTATTTTTAAGGTGACGTCGCAGCATTGCAGGTGTAAATTCCATAGTTGTAATAGAATCCAATATCAGAGGTGGTGGAGACGGTACACTCTGGTCTTCAATAGTAAAAATGCCTGCATAGCATTCACACAATGAGCTCTGTGCATTCCTTGGGGTCGTCAGTAACCTGGCTTGTGTGGGGATTGTGAAGAGAACCAACTGGAGAGTGAGACCTCTGCTTTGAGTGAATGTACTTCCAGATCACCTTACTGTCAGGGTTGGTTGCTATGTGCTGCTCAAATTGAAGCACTGCCTTTTTTGTCACCTAAGGGCCGGCAGATAATAAATTGAGGTACTCTGTCAATGAAAGCTAAATATAGTGGCTTATTCTTGGCTAGGAACTTCTCTTTTAGTTGCCTCACTATGTGTGTGTATATATATCAGCATTATCATCTAATCATTTTATATATGCTTTCTATGGTGGCATGTGTTGGGTAGTTCATCATGGTTTGAATCAGTTACTGCCATCCTATACAAATTCTGACGAAGAACCACATCTCACTTGTGTGTTGCAATTTTGCTCCCTCCCCCCCCCTCTCTCTCTCTCTCTCTCTCTCTCTCTCTCTCTCTCTCTCTCTCAAAGTAGTGTACATGAATAGCAAATCATTATTAACTGGGAATAAGAAGGATTGGATGCATTGTACAAAAGAGAAGACTCTTGATATGAACATTTGGTGTATATGAAGAATGACAGCTACAAAAAGAAAGCACTCAAAGCTAAGGTAGCCTGTGGAAGAGGAAAGCCTTTCATTAAAGATGTGGTAAGAGAAGAAAATAAGAACTTGTAACACTTATGTTCTTCTCAAAGGTATCACCAATGTAAAAATCAATGAATTTTGAACAAATGATGACCTCTTAAAATCAATCTTTATTTTCTTTTTTGTTACAACTAATAACTCAATAAATACATTTTAAGAGATGTAATCTTTATTACTCCTATATGATGTCTTCATTTTTTTTTTTTTTTTTTTTTATTTACAGTTGCTGGATAATTCAATGAAAGTGGTAAATTCTGTAAAATGTCCGAATACTATTTATATAGTATCTGGCAATGCAAGACCTAATGAAATTTTTGTTGTTGGCAAAGGTTATGTTGTTGTAAGTTCCCTTAACCCTATAGTATTTACATTACTCTATATTTACTATTATATTTTCACATAATTGTCTCACATAATATCGAATCTTCTAAATTTTGATACTACTTATTTTGAGAACAATACCTTAACATCAGTACGAGTGGCCAGTTACTGCTGGTTTGAACAGAAAGAGGTGAGAGAATTGTGGCTGAATACAACCAGTTTAAATTCTAAAGGGTTTTAATTTAACATAGTTTAAATGCATATATTGATATGACTAGAACATTAGCAATGAGAATGGAAAAAAAACAGGGTTAATTCAATTTTCAGCCTGAAATGTAGCATTATTTATTTATTTAGAGGGCGGTGTATTGGCAGTATCGGTAGAGGGTCGGACGCCATGCTTTCCAGCATAATTACGTCCCTTTACGATCTGAGTTCAAATCCCGCCGAGGTTGACTTTGCCTTTCATCCTTACGGGGTCGATAAAATAAAGTACCAGTAATGCACTGGGTAATTGCTGGCCTTGTGCCTAAAGTAGAAACAATTATTTATTTATTTACTGGTTCATACTAATACACAATGGCTCTATCATGCTTTCTTATCATTTTAGTTAATCCATCTATTAGCTTCACTGAGAATAGGATCTCTTTAAACCATTTTCACTCCTTATTCAGGAATATCTCATTTTCAACATTACAAAATCAACTGTACACAAATAATTTCACATACATTTTTTTGCCTTAATGATATTTAATCTAGACTGACAAAATTGTACAACCAGTATTGATTTTTATTTGATATTAGATTTCTTAGCTTTTGTGCTTTAGTCTACCATTGTACTGAATTTATATTTAAGTTGTTTAGTTCTTCAGTTTTCTTATGCTAGTTTTAAATTATTTAAAACATTTTTTACACTATCTCTCATTCTCTCTCTCATTCTCTCTCTCTCTCTCTCTCTCTCTCTCTCTCTCTCTCTCTCTCTCTCTCTCTCTCTCTCACACACACACACACACATTGTTCTCACTGAACTGATTGTCAATTTTAAACATAATATATTAGATACATAATTAGATACATAATTAGATACATTCTATACTCCAATAAATGTACTTTAATGAATGTTCCATGAAGAAAATTCTTTGTAGCAGTCAGTTTTATCAGCATATCAATATTTAAATGTTTTTTGCTATGACAATGACATAATATTCTAAGGTGTGTACAGTGGTTTACTGTTGTCTTCTGCAGTATGTGTGAATACTAAGATGCTTAGAGAAATGAATAAATGAAATAACTGAGTTCACTAGTCATTTCCCAATCTACAGGTCTAATATAATCTATTATGAAGTATATATACATATAGATATCAATCTGTACAGTGGCGCTATAACTATTTTATTTAAAAATATGAACTTTTTAATTCAAATATTGATCCAAAATGAAAACTAAAATACATTTTTATAATACAAATATCATAAAAAATAGTTTTATTACATTTTATTGTTATTATTGTTGTTAATACTGCTGCTACTGCTGGTGATGATGATTTTGTTGATTGTGTTAGTGTAAGAAGTTCGTAGATTACTTCAATAGCGTGTTGACTTTAGAGTACTGAATAGTATAAAGTATTCCCTGAAGTCATATACAGTCACGCAAATAATAAGCCTACGGGAGATAACTCATATATTTAGTGTTTAGATTTATTTCCCCTGATCAAACATTATAAGAGGAAAGGATATTTTGCGTGCTTTGTTTCAAGATAATATAATCGGATGTGTCAAAAGTATTCTTCGCCTGCCCAACCACAGTTACCAACAGTCGTACACTTTAGGAGAGTTTCCTAAAATATAGTGTGGTTAAGGAGTTCACTTCGCGACCACATTGTTCTGAATTCCGTCTCGTTGAGTGGCATCTTGGGTTATTGCCTTCTACTACAGCCTTGTGAGTGGAATTTGGTTGACGGAAACAGCAGAAACCCATCGTATGTGTGTTTGTCTCTGTGTTTGTATCCCATAATTTAGTGATTTGATAAAAAAAATAGTTCCATAAAATAAGTACCATGCTTATTGGTTAAATAATTACTTTACTCGAGTGACGCCGGTAAGGTATTATCAGCCATTGAAAAGAACCATGGAGAGTGTATTTAACAGCATTAGGGTTAGAGCCCCTAACTACATTGTCAATGAGCAGTCTGGTCGTTATGATTCTGCTGGTTTAAAGCCACAGGGAGGTCCAGTAGATGATGAATCAGCTGTCTCTGAGATAAATATAAAGAATACAGATTTGTCCTGCAGAAGAGCCATTAAAATCGGCACTCTGAATGTGAAGACTGTTTGAACGCTGGAGAAGAGAGTTGGGTCATCTGTTCGAGGAGAGTGGTATGCAGATATATGTGATCCAAGAACACAGGATCCTACATAATAAGCCTGTGAAGAGAATGATGATTGGAAAGAGGAGCCAACTCATCACCACATCAGCAGTGAAGAACAAAACTAATGCTTCAGTAGGAGAAGTGGGTTTTGTGTTCAGCGCAAGAGCCAATCTATTAGTGAGGGAAATCATACCTGCTCCCCATGAGTGTTGAGGGTGACCTTCAATGGACACCCAAGGCTGACAGTTATCCCAGCCTATAGTCCAACCGAGGTAGACAGTGATGTGAATGCAGAGGAGTTCCATGAGGAAGTGTGTAGAGCTGTCAATACCACACCAGCTCATAACATCCTGCTTGTTCTGGGTGACTTCAATGCACATCTGAGTAAGGAGAGCAGTGAAAGTCCTTGCTGGTACTTCCATAACAACACCAACTGAAATGGGAAACTACTGAGGGACACCTTGCTGGAGGCGAACTTGATGGCAACCAGCCTAAGCTTTAGGAAGAATCCGGGGAAGATGTGGACCTACATCTCAGATATGCACCTGTCCAAGTCCCAGATTGATTTCATTCTGGTGAGGAAGAAGTGGTGGAATAGTGTTCTGAACACAGAACCATACAATTATTTCAGTACACTGGGCAGTGACCACAGGCTTGTTATGAGTGAGGTCCGGGTGAGCTTAAGAAAGAGTTAGGCTCAGCCCCGGAGATCAATCTATGACTGGAGAGCTTTCAAGGAAAATTATAAGCTACAGGAGAGGTACACAGTAGAAGTGAGGAACAGGTCCAGTGCTCTGTCTGGCAAAGCAGAGGAGAGAGATATTGGAGGGACTGAGGAGAGTATGACGGGGAAGTACACCAATGCAGTAGCAGAAGCAAGTGTGGCCCTGGTGCCGAGGAGAAAGAAGAGGAAAAACGCCAGTTCTGCAGACCTAAAATTGTGTGGAGCCAGGGAACACCTGAAAGTTGCCAAGGACCAATTCCATGCTGATCCTATGGAGGAGAGGAAGAAGAATATGGAGGTGATGAAAGAAGAACTCTGTACCACTTACACTGAGGCCAGAGAGGAGGCACTGATAGAGAAAATCGGAAGTGTGGAGAGAGCGGTTGACAGGTCTAGGTGTAAAGAGAGCTGGACGATCATTAACGAGATCACAGGGAGGAAGAGAGAGAGAGAGTCAGATCCAGGGAACAAGGCCTGGGGATAGGAAGAGGAAATGGCTGGACCATTTTAAGACCCTACTAGGAGCATCAGAGGTGATGAAGAGGTGTGATTTTGATGATATCATCCTGGAGTTCTGTAACCAGGCACTGGAGAAAGGAGTTGCCCCAGATCAGTGGAGGATCAGTAACATCATCCTAGTGCCAAAGAAGGGAGATCTCTATAACACCAACAACTATAGGGAGGGGGGATCTCACTGACGTCACTTGTGGCAAAGACCCTCAACAGGATGATTCTTAACAGGATCCAGCCCAAGATAGAGAAGAAGCTCAGGGACAACCAGAACGGCTTCAGATCAACCACCAGTCACATCCTGATGCTGAGGAGGATACTATAAAGACTTTGGGAAGGCCTTTGATTCTGTGGATCGTCACTGCCTGATGAAGATCTTACAGAAGATAGTGGACCTGATATCACTGCTCTACACCAACACCAGAGCTCAAGTCATTACACCTGACGGGATGACGGAGTTCTTTGAGATACTGGCTGGAGTGCACAAAGATCCAAAGTTACCAAACTTAATCTATCTCAAAACTACTTCAGAGCCATTTCAAACTTGATCCATCTCAAAGTTATTTCAGAGTTAACTCAAATGTGTGAATCTGTGCATTAATGTATCCCATCTTTCAGAAACATTTTTTCATGCTCAGAGTTGCTGTAGCATGGAACAAACTACCTGCATCAGTTGTTAGCTGTCAGGACACTGCATCCTTCAAAACTTCTATGCTTCCCGAAATTCGCCAACACTACACCTGATATTCCCTCTCCATACGCATGCATGCATGTGTGTGTCTGTGTGTATATCATAATTCATACACTGTTCACTTTCATGACATTTGTACATTATTCTATGTACTATACATGCACCTTTGATGAGTTGTAGTGCACCTGAGCACTGTACACAATCATTTTCATTATTTTTCTATTATTATTAAGGTGCAATACTACAAGGTTTTTTAAACTAAGTAATGCAAAGTTATAGAGTTAAGTGAAGTTCAATGACAAAATGAAAAATGTACAGATAAAATTTGCAGTATTTTTTATGCCTAAAGAAGAAAAGAATCTTTTGTTTGAGTTTGAATTGAGTGGCATAATCATTATAGGTTGGTTCTTGAATCTGAAAATAATTAAATAACAAAAATAGTTGTAACTAACTTACAGTTTCTTTTCAAATGTTTCATGTAATTCTCCATTTTAGTCATGGTACTCCCAGAAGGGATCACGGGCACTCTGGCGAAAAAATATATTTACACATAGTATGCTAAGTCAACGCATGCCAACTGATATTGTTTTTGAGAAAAGCGAAAGCAAATATCAGAAGGGTTTCATCAGTATTGATACAAAAGTTGCTGTAAGTTAGTTTGTTTTATTCCTCTATTCCCTTCTACATTCATTTCCATCACACATCTCTCACTGTCACTTTCATCTTTCCTCAATAAATGAACCAACCATTTCATTCCATTTCTTTACAACTTTCATCACTGACTCTATTTCCATCATCCTCTGCATTTCATTTTTTGTCTTCCCCTCTCTTAGTGATATTCCATTCATCCACCAGATCATTCTTATTTCCATTCTCTACTGTTTCACATTCATCATACATATCTTACTTCCACCCTTCTCACACATGCAGCATATGTCTTTCCATTCTGTTTCAGCAACACTCCCTTCCTCATTAGTACACCAGTTAATTGATAGACTTAAATGTAGCTGCCAAATTATTTAATAGTCCCTTCATACTGCCACATTTTCGATGCATATCATACATTTAATTGAGTTCACTTGAACAACCTTCCTACACACTGCACATTTCTCTGTTCTTTCCACTTTACCACTTGCCATCGACTTCACCGTTTTGATATACACCTACATATGTTTTTTCTCTATACATTCCTTCCACCTATTCATCTCCTTCAGTTCATCTATACTATCTGTTATTGATATCAGGTCATCTGCATGCAGTAACTCCCATGTAAACAGACCTTTACAGCAATTGAGACAAAGACAATTAATTAGAGAGAGGGAGAAAAGCGAGGCGGGGGGGGGGGGGGTAGATAAAGATGTCGGCATGCCAACAGACATTAAGCACAAAATTATGATCTCTGCCTGTTCGCGAATATAAACGGTTATCAATAAATTTACAAAATAGGCTTTCATCTCGAGTTACCTCCCCTTGTGTGGCGTCGGTAGATTTAAAGAAAATAGATGTTTATTCAGAAAGTGCTATTGGTTGTGTGTGATTGTGTGTATAAACCTATATTATGTATGAGTGCTTCTTTGTGACTACAGGTCTACTTTAGTATGTATGATCTAGCCCTCATAGCCGAAACGCTAAAATTAAAGAAATTCCAGACGTGAAATCAGAAATCAAAGAGCCTCAAAATAAACCTACTGAAGACTAAAGTTTTAGTGAGTAGGAAAGAGAAGAAGACTACCATCAGATAAATGGCCATACTTAATATACAGAAAAATAGTAAATAAGAATGCCATACAGTGTACCTAGTGAATGCGATGCATCTGATCCCTCTTATGTCCAGTTTCTCCCTCAGTTCATTTATGTTTTGCCGTTCATATATATTACTAGTAAATATCCAATGAAGCATGCAGGCTTCATTTCTTTTCAGTCTTTGCAGGACCTCTGCACACAGTGCCCAGGCCTTGCTACCATGTAACGTTGCTGTTCGTATATGCACATTATACAATCTGCTCTTTGTTTTAAGGGAAAAACCTTTAGTAGGTAGCAGTGGTAGTAGCTCCTTGAACTTTGTCCATCCTGTTCTCACTCTGGTTACTGTACTTTCAGAACACCCACTGCCACTGCTGATTTGGTCACCCAGGTAGCAACCGTCTACTGCCTCTACAGAATACTCCAAGAATTTGATAGAGCTTGTTTCCTGTGGTCATTTGCTGCTTACTGCTTGCTCCTGTGCAATGGCCACATGTAAAACCTACACTCTTAGCTAACCTACTTGAGATCCCACTACATATATATATCATCATCATCATCATCATTGTTGTTTTCCATTCATTTTCCCTGCTAACAAGGGTTGGACATGTGACAGTCCCATCAGTATGCAAGTGGAGTCTCTAATTCTCAGGTAGGCCATGGACCTGACATATGATCCCCCGCTTTACTGAGTGCATTTTATTGTGGTACCAATACTAGGGAAGTTGTCATGTCTTTGGCATAGCTGAATAGTCTTCCTCATCCTTTGTTTAGTTTTCTACAGCTGTATGTTCTGATGTAGAGTGCAAGAAAGAAGAATGCACTTGAATGGACGTACGTACATGGATGATGTCAGTTGAGTAAAGAAATGCCAGGAGATTCAAATGGAAGAGGAAAACTTGAGAAGACAAACAGTATTGATGAAACCCGAGCTTCAGAAAAGGGATGAAGAAAGAACACTGAAAATGGTAGAACGCTGTGTTTGAGAGGATCTTTCCAACCCATTCTAGTATGTGAAGACAGACGTAAAAGTGAATGTAATGATGGTGGTGATGACGATGATGATAATGATGTACTGAGTAGACACAAAATTATAATTAATAAATAGATTGATAAATTACACCTAATATCATGAGCTAATGATGATGTGTCTGTATGTTGTTTGTTTTGCTAGAAGTAGGAACCAAATTTCCTTCCAATTGCACTCCACCATAAAAAAAAGGGGGAAGAAAACATTGGATAATGTAGTAAAAAGGATTGCTATGGCTGGTATACGTTTGATCATAAGTCAGTTGAGCTGAACAAGAAGAACAGCTTCTAATATTTTAGAATTGCTTTTGCTAAAAAGTTAAATATATTTCATTTATTTTCAGGTGTTCCATACACAAACATTGAAACTTTTATATTTAAAAGAAAGGCTTCATAAAGCTTGCATCTGTTCAATGGCCTACTTTAAATTTCATGATACTCTTGTAACAGGTTCTGATGAGGGTACTAGTGAGTAACTCTTTTAACTTATTTGATACCAGACCACTTGAAACTGCCCTTGACTCTATGATATGAAACTATCTTAAAGTGCTTATATTTATCTTTAAAAAATGTTCTGTCATAATTTTATGCATGAATTTTGTTATGTTACAAGTACCAGCTTACCAGCTTAATAATGAGAAAAATAATTATATTACTTAATTCTTCCAAATTCTTGATTTTATTTTCAAAAATATTTGAAACTAGCTGGCCCTGTGCTGTCAAAAATGACAGCTAATTGTAATATCTATACATAATATAAAAAAGAGATGTTTGTTGGTTGGTTGGTTCCTTTGTGCTCATTTATACAAGTGATACAAACACACAAACATACAGCCAATATACACACACAAATGTGACAAATCTTAGAACACTGGACTTCTATAGTTTCTCACCACCCCACCTTCCTCAGTCATCAAGAGATTTGTGTCTCTGTAATAATTATTTTTTCTAAGTGTGTCTGTTTATATATATGTTTCTGTAGATCTGTGTGTGTTTGTAATTCTATTGTCTATGTATCTTTCTAAATAACCACACAAACACATATACACTCACACAAATATTCATCATCATCATCATTAATTCTTATTTGTTGTGCTCATAATTTTTGGCTTTAATATATACTGGTTGGATGCCCTTCCTAACACCAGCACCACTTTACAGCATGGACTGGGTGCCTTTATTCGTGCCACCAGCACTAGAGAGGTTGTCTTACTGGACTCAGGGGCTCGCATGGATGAATATAATTTACACAAACACATACACAAGCTCTCACATAATCATAACAGCCAATTCGCTATACATATACAAACACAGGTGTTGCAAATGTTAAACACTGCTTTCTGTAGTTTGTCATCGCCCCTTCCTCAGTTATCTCTAGTGCGTGACAGACAAATACATATTGGCTATCATTATTGGATTGGCAGTATCGGTAGAGCATCAGACACCATGCTTTGCAGCACAGAGTTATGGCCCTTTACGTTCTGAGTTCAAATCCCACTGATGTTAACTTTACCTTTCATCCATACAGGGTCAATAAAATAAAGCACCAGTAATGCACTGGGGTACCAGTATAAAATAAAGCACCAGTAATTGCTGGCCTCGTGCCAAAAGTAGAAACAATTATTATAAGGATGACAATATATTGTATTAATAATCCTTATAATAATTGTTTCTACTTTAGGCCCAAGGCCAGCAATTTGAAGAGGAGGGAAAAGTATATTAAATCAACCTTTAATCCCCTTCCATTCAATTTGCTGGTAGAAACAATTATTATAATAATAATAATAATAATGAAATTATTGTGTAAAGTGTTCAGGTGCACTACAACTTGTCAAAGGTGCATGTATAGTACATAGAATAATACACAAATGTCAGGGAAGTGAATAGTGTATGAGTCATGATATACATGTGTGTATGCGTATGGAGGGGGAACATTAGGTGTAATGTTGGCGAATCTCGGGAAGCATGGAGGCCTTAAAGGATGCAGTGTCTCGACAGTTAACAGCTGATGCAGATAGTTTGTTCCATGCTTCAGCAACTCTGAGCGTGAAAAAATGTTTCCGAAAGTCATAGGAGCTGTGCTGTTTTCTGACTTTGTGGGCATGCCCACGTGTGTTAGACACATGGAAATCAAAAAGGTATTCAGGGTTGTTGTTGGCAAGATGGTTAATAATTTTGTGGGTGTTTACCAAGTCAGTTGCCAGGCGTCGGAGCTTCAATGTATCCATACCCAGAGAAGCAAAGCGTTCAGAGTATGGTAGATGCCTGATGGAGGGTATTCGCTTGGTTGCACATCTCTGAACAGTTTCCAGGCGGTCAATGTTCTGAGCAAGATAGGGGTTCCAGACTGGTGATGCAAATTCTAAGTATGGCCGCACCATAGCTATGTACAGCTTTAAATAGATAGCTGGAGAGCGGCTGACAAAGGTCTTGCTGAGTGATGCTAAGATATTAGTGCTGTGGAGGGAGTATGTGGAAGCTGGGTTTTTACTCCCAAAATGCATGGTGGTGCACTTGTCCACAGCTAGCTTGAGTTGCCAGTCTGAGATCCATTGTTGCATTGTGTCCAGGTCAGACTTATTATAATGATGAAACAATTATTATAATGATGATTATTAGAACAATATATTGACATATACGGTGATGAGTAATGGAGAGCAGTAATGAAAATTCCTGCAAAAGAGAAACCCTGTTACATCTGCCTCTCTTTTATCCTGACTGTCTCCAAAACTCAACTAATCATTTCTCCCGTGCTAAAGATTTCAGTTGTCATTGGTTAAACAATAATGATATTCCAATGAGAGGAAAGCTTGATTTATGTTACATAAAATGAAAAAATGTTTTCTTTTGGAAACATTTATTCACGCTCAGAGTTGCTGAAGCATGGAACAAACTACCTGCATCTGTTGTTAGCTGTCGGGACACTGCATCCTTCAAAACTTCCATGTTTCCCCAAATTCGCCAACTCTACACCTGATATTCTCCTTCCATACACCTGCACTCATGTGTGTGCCTGTGTATATATCATGACTCATACACTGTTCAATTTCCTGACATTTGTGCATTATACTATGTACTATACATGCACCTTTGATGAGTTGTAGTGCACCTGAGCACTGTACACAATCATTTTCATTATTATTATTGTTGGATCATTATTTTTGGTAGATTGGCAGTATTGGTAGAGAGTCGGACGCAATGCTTTGCAGCATTGAGTTACGGCCCTTTACGGTCTAAGTTCATATCCTGCCGAGGTTAACTTTGCCTTTCATCCTTACGGGGTCGATAAAATAAAGTACCAGTAATGCACTGGGATAATTGCTGACCTTGTGCCAAAAGTAGAAACAATTATTGTTATTGTTAAAATAGATTTTCTGTTTTCTCTGCTTTTCCCTCCCTTGGTCACATTGCTCTGAATGAATGGAGACAATGGAGACAACATAGAGTAGTGAGGACTTTTTAGTCTTATATGGTACAAGGCAACTAGTGCTAGTGCCATGATAAGTTGTTGTCAAAGGAACAAAGACAATGTAGAGTAAAGAAGATTCTTTAGTCTTGCCAAAGGCGTGATAATCTCTCTAATGTTAACGTCAAGTGAAACATGATTCTCCAACATATTCAGGAGAGCAGGAACTCTGAATAAGAAATGATTACCTGTCCCATTCATGCCAGCATATAAGCAGGCATAAAAATGTTGGTTGTGGTTGTGTAGGAGTCATGACAAAAAGCACCCAACCCACACTGTAATGTGGTGTGGTAGGTATCACGACAAAAAGCACCCAACCCACACTGTAATGTGGTGTGGTAGGTATCACGACAAAAAGCACCCAACCCACACTGTAATGTGGTGTGGTAGGTATCACGACAAAAAGCACCCAACCCACACTGTAATGTGGTTGTGTAGGAGTCACACAAAAAGCACCCAACCCACACTGTAAAGTGGTCATGTAGGAGTCACAACAAAAAGCACCCAACCCACACTGTAATGTGGTTGTATAGGAGTCACGACAAAAAGCACCCAACCCACACTGTAATGTCGTGTGGTAGGTATCACGACAAAAAGCACCCAACCCACACTGTAATGTGGTCATGTAGGAGTCACGACAAAAAGCACCCAACCCACACTGTAAAGTGGTCATGTAGGAGTCACAACAAAAAGCACCCAACCCACACTGTAATGTGGTTGTGTAGGAGTCACAACAAAAAGCACCCAACCCACACTGTAATGTGGTTGTATAGGAGTCACGACAAAAAGCACCCAACCCACACTGTAATGTCGTGTGGTAGGTATCACGACAAAAAGCACCCAACCCACACTGTAATGTGGTCATGTAGGAGTCACGACAAAAAGCACCCAACCCACACTGTAAAGTGGTCATGTAGGAGTCACAACAAAAAGCACCCAACCCACACTGTAATGTGGTTGTGTAGGAGTCACAACAAAAAGCACCCAACCCACACTGTAATGTGGTTGTATAGGAGTCACGACAAAAAGCACCCAACCCACACTGTAATGTGGTGTGGTAGGTATCACGACAAAAAGCACCCAACCCACACTGTAATGTGGTCATGTAGGAGTCACGACAAAAAGCACCCAACCTACACTGTAATGTGGTGTGGTAGGTATCACGACAAAAAGCACCCAACCCACACTGTAATGTGGTCATGTAGGAGTCACGACAAAAAGCACCCAACCCACACTGTAATGTGGTCATGTAGGAGTCACAACAAAAAGCACCCAACCCACACTGTAATGTGGTTGTGTAGGAGTCACAACAAAAAGCACCCAACCCACACTGTAATGTGGTTGTATAGGAGTCACGACAAAAAGCACCCAACCCACACTGTAATGTGGTGTGGTAGGTATCACGACAAAAAGCACCCAACCCACACTGTAATGTGGTCATGTAGGAGTCACGACAAAAAGCACCCAACCTACACTGTAATGTGGTGTGGTAGGTATCACGACAAAAAGCACCCAACCCACACTGTAATGTGGTCATGTAGGAGTCACGACAAAAAGCACCCAACCCACACTGTAATGTGGTGTGGTAGGTATCACGACAAAAAGCACCCAACCCACACTGTAATGTGGTGTGGTAGGTATCACGACAAAAAGCACCCAACCCACACTGTAATGTGGTCATGTAGGAGTCACGACAAAAAGCACCCAACCCACACTGTAATGTGGTGTGGTAGGTATCACGACAAAAAGCACCCAACCTACACTGTAATGTGGTGTGGTAGGTATCACGACAAAAAGCACCCAACCCACACTGTAATGTGGTCATGTAGGAGTCACGACAAAAAGCTCCCAACCTACACTGTAATGTGGTTGTGTAGGAGTCACGACAAAAAGCACCCAGCACACACTGTAATGTGGTGTGGTAGGAATCATGACAAAAAGCACCCAGCACACACTGTAATGTGGTTGTGTAGGAGTCACGACAAAAAGCACCCAACCCACACTGTAATGTGGTCATGTAGGAGTCGCGACAAAAAGCTCCCAACCTACACTGTAATGTGGTTGTGTAGGAGTCACGACAAAAAGCTCCCAACCTACACTGTAATGTGGTTGTGTAGGTGTCATGACAAAAAGCATCCAGCCCACACTGTAATGTGGTTGTGTAGGAGTCACAACAAAAAGCACCCAACCCACACTGTAATGTGGTTGTGTAGGAGTCACGACAAAAAGCACCCAACCCACACTGTAATGTGGTTGTGTAGGAGTCACAACAAAAAGCACCCAACCCACACTGTAATGTGGTGTGGTAGGTATCACGACAAAAAGCACCCAACCCACACTGTAATGTGGTTGTGTAGGAGTCACGACAAAAAGCACCCAACCCACACTGTAATGTGGTCATGTAGGAGTCACGACAAAAAGCACCCAACCTACACTGTAATGTGGTGTGGTAGGTATCACGACAAAAAGCACCCAACCCACACTGTAATGTGGTGTGATAGGTATCACGACAAAAAGCACCCAACCCACACTGTAAAGTGGTCATGTAGGAGTCACAACAAAAAGCTCCCAACCCACACTGTAATGTGGTTGTGTAGGAGTCACAACAAAAAGCACCCAACCCACACTGTAATGTGGTTGTGCAGGAGTCACAACAAAAAGCACCCAACCCATACTGTAATGTGGTTGTGTAGGAGTCACAACAAAAAGCACCCAACCCACACTGTAATGTGGTTGTATAGGAGTCACGACAAAAAGCACCCAACCCCCACTGTAATGTGGTTGTGTAGGAGTCATGACAAAAAGCACCCAGCACACACTGTGAATGTGCACATGCTCTCTCATGTCAAGCGAATCCACTGCATTTATACATTTTCCATTACACTTCTTAACCATTCAACATTGATATTATTCAATTACACATCTGTGTTTGTATTTATGTAGTTATTACTAGTACACCTTTTTTTTTTTTCAGTCAAAATTTGGAGTCAAAATTGGCGGCTATTGTTGATGTTTGTTGGTCATTCTGAGAGAATTATAAAGCTTTTACCTTTCCCACTAAGTATAGCAAATCTTGTTTCTATAAGTGCTGATGAAACTTTAAGAATATGGAATTGGGAAACACAAGAAGAACTCAGAAGGTATATCAGAGATATAACAATTTATAATATTTTTTTCTCTCTTTCCTCTTTATCTAGGTAGCGTAAATGTTTTATTCATAAGTTGTTATTGTTTAACCGGAGGTCAGCTCTGATTGAGCAGACCTATAATTGTTTCTACTTTTGGCACAAGGCCAGCATTTATCCCAGTGCATTACTGGTGCTTTATTTTATTGACCCTGTAGGGATGAAAGGAAAAGCTAACCTCGGCGGGATTTGAACTCAGACTGTAAAGAGGTGTAACTCTATGCTGCAAAGCATGGCGTCCAACCTTCTACCGATTCTGCCTATCCACCACCCTTAATTAGAACCATTTCAGTTGTAACCAGCCTGACCTTCTTTCAGATACTGTGTATCTAGGACTACATTATCTAATGTGTTATCTCATTCCATGACTGTTGGGTGTAATTTCGGTTAAATTTAGCTGCTACTTCTAGCAGGCTGAGGTGGTCATATAGGAACTTCCACATTGGGTCAATTATTGGCTCATTCATGATTTACTTTATAACAATACTCGTTCTTCCAAAACGTGTCTATACAGCTTACATATCTCTATGACTGCAATCATTCTATTACATTAGTCTGATATTGTTACATCCTCAACACATCATACACAGCTATGTTTGTGTATGTAATGCTTTATCTTTGTTATGTGATGATATTATAAGCTGAACAGTTCTGCTAATTTTGGCATATGATATTGTATTTTATACTATGTTTTCAGATATTTCTGTCAAAGTAACTTCTCAATAAATTAATCTCTCTCTCTCTCTCTCTCTCTCTCTCTCTCTCTCTCTCTCTCTCTCTCTCTCTCTCTCTCTCTCTCTCTTTCTCTCTCTCTCTCTCTCTCTCTATATATATATATATATATATATATTAATAAGAGGAATTCCAACTTTGTCTGATTCTGATTTACTCGTTTTATTTACAATCCTTTAAAATTTATAATGGTATTATAATGAAATAGTATGATAGAATATTAAATGTTAAGTGTTAATTGAACAAGTACTTTCATGCTTTCGCAATCTTCAGGTTCATAATGTGTGGTGACACTCAAGTTTGCAAGTTGAAAATTACAGTTGAAAATTGCAAACTTGACTGTCACCACACATTATGAACCTGAAGATTGCGAAAGCATGAAAGTACTTGTTCAATTAACACTTAACATTTAATATTCTATCATACTATTTCATTATAATACCATTATAAATTTTAAAGGATTGTAAATAAAACGAGTAAATCAGACAAAGCTGGAATTCCTCTTATTAATATAATCTTCTATACACAATCATACACACCCGTGTATATTTATCTATCTATCTATATATATATATATATATATATATATATATATATATAAAGGCTCCACTGATGCCCTCTTCCTTGAGGCAGTTACAGGAAAAGTACCTAGCTAAAAGTAAGCCGCTCTACCTGGCATTCGTCAATCTGGAAAAAGCCTTCAACAGAGTCCCCCCGTGCTCTAATCTGGTGGGCTCTTAGAAAATTAGGAATAGATGAATGGCTTGTGAAAGCTGTACAAGGCATATATAGAGGAGCAGTCAGCAAAGTTAGGATTAGCAATGAGTATAGCGAGGAATTTAGCATACAGGCCGGTGTCCACCAGGGCTCTGTTTTTAGCCCTCTCCTGTTCATTATAGTTTTGCAGGCAATAACGGAGGAGTTTAAGACTGGATGCCCATGGGAACTCCTGTATGCGGATGATCTCGCACTTATAGCTGAATCCATGGTAGAACTAGAGAAGAAATTCCAAACATGGAAACAGGGACTAGAAAGAAAGGGTCTCAAATTCAACCTGACAAAGACTAAGGTTCTTGTAAGTAGACGAGAAAACAGAACCCAGATTCCCTCAGGGAAATGGCCTTGCTCAGTATGTAGGAAAGGTGTAGGTAGGAATTCCATCCTCTGCCCCAAATGCAAACAATGGCTACACAAGAGATGTAGTGGGATCTCAGGAAGCTTAATTAAGAATGTAGGCTTCACTTGTAGCAGCTGTGCTGGGACAGCAAGCAGCAAATGACCACAGGAAACAAGCACCACCAAACTCTGGGAGGGCTCTGTAGAAACAGTAGACAGCTTCTGCTACCTAGGTGACCGAACTAGCAGCAGGCGTGGGTGTTCGGAAAGTACAATAACTAGGGTAAGAACGGGATGGAATAAGTTCAGGGAGCTACTGCCACTGCTAGCTGCAAAAGGTTTTTCCCTCAAAATGAAAGGCAGACTGTATGATGTGTGTATACGAACAGCAATGTTACGTGGAAGTGAAACCTGGGCGCTGTCTGTAGAAGACTTGCGTAGATTAGAAAGAAACGAAGCCTGCATGCTCCGATGGATGTGTAATAGTAATATACGTGAACGGCAAAGTATAAACGAATTGAGAGAGAGGCTGAGCATAAGAGGAATAAAATGCTGTGTGCAGGAATGGCGGTTGCGTTGGTATGAACATGTGATGCGCATGAAGGATGACAGCTGCATAAATAAGTGCAGAGCACTAGAAGTCGATGGAAGCCACAGAGTGGGGAGACCCAAGAAGACCTGGGATGAGGTAATAAAGGCCGACCTTACCCAATTGCACCTTACCCAATTGCACCTTACCCAATTGCACCTTACCCAATTGCACCTTACCCAATGACACACGACCGTAACCTCTGGCGTCACGCAGTAATACAGAAGACCCAACCCCCCACAGGAACAAGCCGAAGCTGAAGCATATAGACAATATGCCCCACACCCTCCCACTGCAAAGTGGTCATGGAGGTGCCACGGCAAAAAAGCACCCAGCCCACACTGTAAAGTGGACGTGTAAGCGCCACGGTAAAAAACACCCAGCACTCACTGTAAATGAGGTTGGTGTTAGGAAGGGCATCCAGCCGTAGAAATCAAGCCAGAATCAGTTCCTGTATGAGCAAGACAAGGTCAGCCGACTGCTCACAACTAGACAACCCGTCTAACCCATGCTAGCGTGGAAGAATGGACATAAAACGAAGATGATGATGATGATGATATATATATTAAAATAACAGATTAAAGTTTAAGGGTGAAAGCAACGATTCTTTACTTAAACTTTAATCTGTTATTCTAATAAAAATTTGATCTATGGTCCTTATATATTTGATATATATTTATCCTTATCGAGCCCTCTTTGGATTTTAGTCTTCACATTTATTATTATTACTATATATATATATATATATATATATATATATATATATCATCATCATCGCCGTTTAATGTCCATCTTCCACGCTTGCATGGGTTAGACGGTTTTGTTCCATTTGATGCGGGAATGGTCGGGCGACCGTGTCTCGCTCTCCCGTCCAACCCCTGCAAGCATGTAAGAACAGACATAAAAATAGTAATGATATATATATATGTAAGTAGTTCCACAACAGTTAATTCACCATTTCTGAGAATGTCACTTTTGTTCCAAACACTTTTTCCCAACAATATCCTGATTCACACTAATATATACAGGGTGTCCCCAAAAATGTATACACACTTCAACAGCATTCTAATAAATATTGCCTATACAGGTAATCTAGTGTGTATACATTTTTGGGGGACACCCCTGTATATATATATATATATATATCATCATCACCGTTTTACGTCCGTTCTTCCACGCTAGCATGGGTTAGACGGGTTGTCCTGTTGTGGGCAGTGTCTGGTCGGCTGACCATGCCTTGCTCATACAGGAACTGATCTGGCTTGATTTCTACAGCTGGATGCCCTTCCTAACACCAACCTCATTTACAGTGAGTGCTGGGTGCTTTTTCGTGGCGCCTACACGTCCACTTTACAGTGTGGGCTGGGTGCTTTTTTGCCGTGGCACCTCCACGACCACCTTGCGGTGGGGGGAGTGGGGGCATATTGTTTATATGCTTCAGCATGTACCCATGGGAGGTCGGGTACCCTGTATTACTGCGTGACGCCAGAAGTCACGGTCGTGTGTCATTGTCTTTGAGAGGTGTAGTTGGGTAAGGTCGGCTTTTATCACCTCATCCCAAGTCATCTTGGGTCTCCCCACTCCACGGTTTCCATCAACTTCTAGTGCTCTGCACCTTTTTATGCAGCTGTCATCCTTCATACGCATCACATGTCCATACCAGCGTAACCGCCTCTCCTGCACGCAGCATTTGATTCCTCTTATGCTCAGTCTCTCTCTCAATTCCTTTATGCTTTGTCGTTCACGTATATTACTGTTACACATCCATCGGAGCATGCAGGCTTCGTTTCTCTCTAATCTACGTAAGTCTTCCACCTTCAGCGCCCAGGTCTCACTACCATGCAACATCGCTGTTCGGATACACGCATCATACAGTCTGCCTTTCATTCTGAGGGAGAAGCCTTTTGCAGCTAGCAGTGGTAGTAGTTCCCTAAACTTCTTCCATCCCGTTCTTACCCTAGTTATTGTACTTTCTGAGCACCCACCTCCGTTGCTAATTCGGTCACCTAGGTAGCAGAAGCTGTCTACTGTTTCTACAGGGCCCTCCCAGAGATTGGTGGTACTTGTTTCCTGTGGCTGTTTGCTTGCTGTTTCAGCACAGCTGCTGCATGTGAATCCTACATTCTTAATTAAGCTTCCTGAGATCCCGCTACATCTCTTGTGTACCCATTGTTTGCATTTGGGGCAGAGAATGGAGTTCCTACCTACACCTTTCCTACATACTGAGCAAGGCCATTTCCCTGAGGGGAAAATAACAGATTAAAGTTTAAGCAAAGAATCGCTGCTTTTTAGTCTTCAATTTTATTATTATTACTATATATATATATATATATATATGGAGAAGAAGTTTATGAAATGGAAATGCGGGTATACAGAATTTATTAGGTAACAATTGTTTCTATAGTGTATGGGTTACCTATACCTCGCTATTTGAATAATATAAAAATATTATCATAAACCGAAGGTACACTGTAAGCAAACACACCATGTCGTCAGACCTTTGTATTGGAATGATATGAAAATATTTTATACACTAGATAAAAGAGAAAGAAGGAGGTAGGAAGAGAAGGGGAAGAGGGAAGTGAGTAAGGTGGAGGGAGTCCTAGGATTTAAGACTGTCAGACTAGTAGAGATTGTAAGGAGAGAATGTTTTGGCAGCAGTTAGCTTAATGAGGCGTGTTAGGGTTGGCGTATATATATACGTGATGCGCATGAAAGATGACAGTTGTATAAAAAAGTGCAGGGCAATAAAAATAGACGGTAGCCACGGAGTAGGCAGACCCAGTAAAACCTGAGACGACTTGATAAATTCCGACCTCACACACTTACACCTCTCCAAGACAATGTCACTGGACCGAGATCTTTGGCGCTACACAGTAATATAGAAGACCCGCCTTACCTAAGTACAAAGTGAAACCTACTACAGTCAGTAGGCACCTCTAACAAAAATACACCCCCGTCCCACTACCCCCACCCCATCCTCACCATCCCTTTCAATGTAAAGTTATGTTGGTACCACAACATCCAGTCCGAAACAAATGAGGTCGTGTAGGTGTCACAACAAAAAAAACACACAGTCCACGCTGTAATGTGGCCATGTAGGTAACACGGTAAAAACCTCCCAGTCCACACTGTAAACGTGGTTGGTGTTAGGAAGGGCATCCAGACGTAGAAAACCCGCCAGACAGTCCTATACGAGCAAGACAACACTCTTGCCTCAAGTGGGAAAACTCCTATCCAAACCCATGCAAGCGTGGAAGATGGATGTTAAACGATGATGATGATATAGGAAAATGTTTGACCCCGACGGCAGAGCTCAAGCCGTTTCGACGGCTATTTCTGGATTCTAGTTCTCCATCTCAGTCTTTTCGCAAACAGGTCGATTTTTTGCGTGAGCATCCAAAACATTTTCTCGGTGGAACTGGGATGTTCTTGGTGGAGAAGTTGATATGGTATTTTCGCATGGTGTGGTAATGAAACTTGAGTTGGGTGGAAAAGTCAGGATATGGCGTGATAGGGTCGGAAAGTGCTCTACTACGGAGGTAGGAGCTAGATAACAAAGGAGGTGTGGTAAGGAACCAGATGGACCATAACGCACCAGACGGCTATTTCTCGACTCAGTCCAGAAATAACCGTCAAAACGGCTTGAGCTCTGCCGTCAGGGTCAAACATTTTCCTATTACCCACTCTACTACCCTAAGTATTGAGTACTCTGGTGCATTATGGTCCATCTGGTTCCTTACCACACCTCCTTCATTATATATATATATATATATATATACACACACACACACACACACATTCCAACCTCATCCATAAGATAGGGAGGGCTCTTTAATTGAGTCAATAACCAACAATCTCTCTAGTGCTGATGCTACAATTAACGTACCCAGTACATGCTGTAAAGTTGTTGGTGATAGGGAGGGCATCCAGCTGTAGGAAACTAGCAAATGAAAAGAGTTGGGATGACCCTTCAGTTGTGTCAAGGGCATGACAATTTCCCCCATGCTAGTGCCATGATAAAAGGCACTTGATAGAGCATGGGATTGTATATAAGTGAGATGTGAACCCCTGGTCTCTCTATGAGGTCAGTAAACCCATTTCACTACTGTGAAGACCTGTCCAGCCATGCTAATACAGCACGTGAATGTTAAATGATGATGATGATGTGTGTGTGTGTGTGTGTGTGTGTGTGTGTGACCGTGCTTTTGTTTAATTATTGAAATGAAATTGAAGGTTTTTTGTTATTTTTAATCAAATATAATAGATAAAGATTTCTTTGCTATTTGTTAGAATAAAGATGGAAGAGGGTGTGAAAATACTTGGTTGTATTCCAGACAGAGAAGAACTTTTCACATGTTCCGACAGAACTTTATGTTTGTGGAAAACTAAACGTCTATATAATCTCTTTATGAAAATTGGGTAAGACAAATTTTTAATTAATATATTTTCCCCTTTGTTCAGTGTTATTAACAAATTGGATTTCTCTAACCCTTTAGCATTTACATTACTCTATATATACTATTATATTTTCATGGTAAAGGCTTTACCTCACAGAATTATCTCACATAATATCGAATCTATGAGATTTTGAAAGTATTTATTTTGAGAACAATACCTTAACATCAGTTTGAGCGACCAGTTACAGCCAGTTTCAACAGAAAGAGGTCGAGAATTCTGGCCAGTTTTGGCTGGTTTGAACATTAAAGGGTTAAACTAGCATGCTGTTTGTGTAATCTACGTAAGTGTATATAAGATTGAAAGGCAGCGATTTGGCAGAGTTGTTAGAACGTCGGATAGAATGTTTTATGATATTCGTTCCGGCTCTCTACTCTTTGAGTTCAAATCCCGCCAAGGTCAACTTTGCCTTTCACCCTTTTGAGGTTGATAAAAAAGTACCAGTCTAGTACTGGGGTCAATTCTCCCTCTATATCTCTTTCTCATTTCCTCTCTCTCACTTTCTATATTTCTCTGGAAGAAATCTGCCTTACTCAGGCCTGGAGAGGGAAGGGCTCCGCCAGGCTTTAAATCTCCAAGAAATGCTGTATGTCAATATGGCGTCCCTTTGACTCTATCAGGAGTTACGGGACCATACATATAAGATTGGTGATCATTGGTGAAAGGTTGATGATGAAGGAAAAAGAGAGAACTATGGAGCTGATGAATACTAGGGAAAAGAGGGTGCCAGAGTTGATGGGATAAATAACTAAAAGAGGTTATCTTAAAATATGTATGTTCATTACAACAAACATATATATACACATTTTATTTTTTTTTTATTTCATCGTCATTTGTTTTCTAATGATTTAGAATAGCTTTTGAAATTATTTCATATGAATTCATCATCAATTTTTATTCAGAGTTATTGCTCTTGATGGGTTGAGGATCATACATTTCAGTTTTCAGAATAGTGTTTATGGCTAAATGCCCTTTCTAATATTAACCACTTAACTGATTGTATTTTATCAGCACTACCAAGAGTGTCAGAGTATTTATATAATATGACTTGCTTTTAATATTATATTCCACTCATCCTCCACATTCATCAACTTCTTATAATAACATTTCCTTGTCTCTTTCCTCTTAGCATCAATGAGGTTAAGTATGTCACTGTTGTTCCAAACATACTTTTTCCCAACAATATCCTGATTCGCACTCATGCACTGCTTTGTACTGTGGAACACCTCATATCTCTGATCCTCACATTGTAGGACATTGACAAACTTCCTGCTTTCTGCCTCTCTATCTACTATGTAGACTCGTTGTCTAACTTCTCTTTTAGCTACTTAATAATGTTCTTTACCACCCCTATCTTTTTTTTGAGGGGGGGAAGGGGTTTCATCCTTAATGTCATACTTATCCATCTTGCTCCCATCCATCCCTCCAAACATGTCCCACCTGAGACAGATCATCATCCCCCACCCCACCCTATAAAGTAGAGAGGACTGTTCAGTTGTGTCAAAGGTACAACAACTTCCTTCATGCTGGTGTCATGATAAATTGCACTCAGTACACTCTGTAAAGTATGGAAATATATGTATGTATGTATGGTCCTGTAACTCCTGATAGAGCTGTAGGGGTGCCGTATTGACATACGGCGTTTCTTGGGCATTTTAAGCCTGGCGGAGCCCACCCCTCTCCAGGCCTGGGTACAGCAGATTTCTTCCAGAGAGAGAAAGAATCAACCTCGTTACTCGACTAGTGCTTTTTGTATTGACCTCGAAAGGATAAAAGGCAAAGTTGACCTCAGTGGAATTTGAACTCAGAGAGCAGAGTGCTGGAACGAATACCATAAAGCATTCTATCTGACATTCTAACAACTCTGCCATTCTATCTGACATTCTAACAACTCTGCCATTCTATCTGACATTCTAACAACTCTGCCATTCTATCTGACATTCTAACAACTCTGCCATTCTATCTGACATTCTAACAACTCTGCCAATTCGCCACCAAATATGAGAAATGTAAGTAGTTTTAATTTTATATATTTTTATTCATGCATGTTTTTTTCTGATATTTTGGACCTACTTTGTTTTAGCGCTAAAATTACATCAATGAAAGCAACCAGTCATCCAGCCTACTCTCAACGAGTTGTTACTGCCAGCACTGACTTCAAAGTAAGATTAATTAATCCTTTTACTGGAGAGTTAATTACTCAGCTGTTGCCGAATGCCTTCAATTCAGTTAGTATTAAAGATATTGTTTATGCAATTTCTGAAGGTAACTTCAACATTTATTTATATTTTCTTCCATTCATTCCATACTTTCTGACATTATAAATAATTGTTTCTGGGCAGTGGATTGGCAGTATTAGTAGAGGGTCGGACACCTTGCTTTGACGCATAGAGTTACGGCTCTTGCCATTCTGAGTTCAAATCCCGCCGAGGTTAACTTTGCCTTTCATCCTTACGGGGTCGATAAAATAAAGTACCAGTAATATACTGGGTAATTGCTGGCCTTGTGCATAACGTAGAAACAATTATAAATAATTGTTTCTACTTTTTGCACAAGGCCAGCAATTACCCCAGTGCATTACTGGTACTTTATTTTATCGACCCCATAAGGATGAAAGGCAAAGCTAACCTCAGCGGGATTTGAACTCAGAATGTAGAGGGTCATAACTCTATCCTGTAAAGCATGGTGTCTGACACCAATGCTGCCAATCCACTGCCATTATAAATAATGAAATGTCTGTTTGTGTGAATGTTCAGCATTCATGTTTGCTTTTCATCTTGTCTTTCCCAAATTTCCCCCACTATAAATTGGAGGAGGACAACTGGGATAGGGAAAATGCCCTAGAGAATGGGGCATCCATGGTTTTATAGGGTTTTTTTTCTCGCTATGAACAGCTCTCAAACATCTCCCTATTGAGGAATTCCCATTATTGTTACCTTTCTTTTATTATTGTTACCTTTCCTATTATTGTTACCTTTCTTTTATTATTGTTAAACATGTTTACATGAAGCACCCACAAATACCCACACACTCTATGTTTATGTCTTGTGTTATCGTAATGTTTTCTTAATGTGGTGAATAAAGAAATCATTATTATTATTTGAATTGGCAGTATCAGTAGAGGGTCGGACGCCATACTTTCCAGCATAGTTACGTCCCTTTACGGTCTGAGTTCAACTCCTGCCGAGGTTTACTTTGCCTTTCATCCTTACGGGATCGATAAAATAAAGTACCAGTAATGCACTAGAGTCGATTTAATCGACTTTTCCCTCCCCCCAAATTACTGGCCTTGTGCCTATTGTAGAAATCATTATTAGGTTAACTTTACTTTTCATCCTTACGGGGTCGATAAAATAAAGTACCAGTAATGTACTGGGTAATTGCTGGCCTTGTGCCAAAAAGTAGAAACAATTATTATGCTTTCCAGCATAGTTACGTCCCTTTACGGTCTGAGTTCAAATCCCGTCGAGGTTAACTTTACGTTTCATCCTTATGGGGTCGATAAAATAAAGTACCAGTAATGTATTGGATAATTTCTGGCCTTGCGCTAAAAGTAGAAACAATTCTTATTATTGTGTAATAAGAAGGCGGTGGATTGGCAGTATCAGTAGAGGGTCAGACACCATGCTTTGACGCATAGAGTAACGACCCTTTCCATTCTGAGTTCAAATCCCACCGAGGTTATCTTTGCCTTTCATCCTTACGGGGTCGATAAAATAAAGTACCAGTAATGCACTGGGTAATTGCAGGCCTTGTGCCAAAAGTAGAAACAATTATTATTGTGAAATAATTACTGTACTATGAAAATACATACAAAATTTCAGAAGCTGGATTTATCTAAGATGTATGTTGTGTAAATGACTATGTATGATTATGTTATTGATTTTAAAAGTGTGTATACTTTTGTTTATATATATATGTATATGTTGACTGTTATATATCCTATATATATATGTATATGTTGACTGTTATATATCCTATATATATATATGTATATGTTGACTGTTATATATCCTATATATATATGTATATGTTGACTGTTATATATCCTATATATATATGTATATGTTGACTGTTATATATCCTATATATGTATGTATATGTTGACTGTTATATATCCTATATATATATGTATATGTTGACTGTTATATATCCTATATATATATGTATATGTTGACTGTTATAAAAATAGACAATATGTTTTCAAAGAACCTTTTCTTTCCACAGACACCATATTTGTTTTACTAGAGAATGGAGTTCTTCTGAAAGCTTGCACATTAACTAATCCTTGTGAAGTTAAATGTACATGGCCTTATAACTACCAACCAGGTATCTATTAATATTATTTACAGTGTGTAGTCTCTGTTTGTCACCCTTGGAATGGTCAAAATAATATTCTAATGGAATTAGATGACAGACTGATGTGTGTGTGACTATATATTTGTATGTATGTATCGTCAAGTTGTTGGCAACTAAATTGGCAACCCCACCAAGCTTGCTTGGTGAGGAAGGTGATTTTGGACACCTTGCAGGATGAAAAACAAAACCCATCAAATGGCGGAGGAATTCAGGAGAGTCAACGGCTATCCAATAAAGTTGTTGTTTTTTAACTTTTAGTGGAGCGCGAGTCCTAGTCTTCATTAAGACATCTCTCAAGGAGAAGGTCTCTCTGATATAAAACCTGCAACTTCGTTTGCCTCCAATGATGTAGATTCCTTGCTTCTGTTTAAGCTCCCTATAAACAAAGAATTGTTTGGTGGACTGTTTTGTTTATTAGATGTTCATCAGTGCCCAAACACCTTTCTCTGTACTTATTGCTATTCATTACACAAGAGTTTTTTGTCAGGTGGTTTTATTTATTTCTAATTAGTATTATTGATTGTATGTTAATGTTTAATCAGTTTATAGACATTTGTACACATGTGTGTGTGTGTATGAATGCATATATCTGTATGAATGCATGTGTGTATATGAATTCTGTAGAGAAAACAAATTTGTTTGGATTACAATGTTTAATTCAAGACTTGTTTATTATTTTACAGTAAAATTCAGCTGTTTACTTTTATATGAATATATTACAAATTTAACCCAAAGTGCAAATATGATCTATGCCACGAGGACACTTATTACACAAACTGTGAAATTAGGTGTTATGGTAGCACCACCAAATACAAATCGTATAATACTGGTTGCAGGAAGATACAATGGAGAAATTTGTGTCTTGGATTGGTTTGAAGGAACAGTTAATTTTAAAACAAAAGTAAGATTAATATTTCAAATTCTCTTTATTGATTTTGGTTAGAGTTACCATAACTTAATTTTATCAGTGTTATTCATATTTTGTTTTTATTTAGTCTGAGGGAATGTGGCCACTGATATTTTCAGGTCTCTCAGACTTGCATGGTTGATGTAATTGATACTTTCCTTGAATTTATGTAACTTAATGGCTGTAAGAATATTGTTGGCAGAGAAGGAATTCCAAAATGTTGTAGAGCCAGAAAGAAAGATTATGCAAAGTGTTTACTGTTAGATAGTGCATTGTGGTACAGTAAAGAGTGCAAAATAGGGAGAGTTGATTGAATCAGGAAGGCTTGGAAAGAGGTGGCATGCAGCTCAGATGAATAGAAACTGTTATAATAGTGACAGAAAACATAGAAAGAGGTAACATCTCATCAGTGTGTAGTAGTTGTAGTTAGCTTGTCAATGAAGATTTACTACTCATCTAAATGATTGTTTTAGATTTTTTTTTTTGGGGGGGGGGGTCATTTTGGAAGCCTCAACAATGCAGATGGGTAAATCTCCGGGTAACAGAATCCGGTGGTGAAGAGAGAGATGTAAGATGAAATGCAGAATGTGACGCATAGTGTGTAGAGGAACGTAGGAAAGAGCGTAAAAAATAAAAATAATAACACGAGATAGAGTTACCTTGGGAGAGATTTAATTGTCCCTATATTTCGAATTCGCATCCATCAACTGGGGGTTTTTCCGAGGGGAGGGGGGTTATCTGTCGGAGAGGAATGGTACGTGGCTTCTGTTGTTCGCGGTTTGTGTGTAACTCGGTTTTAGATGTAGTGTATAATATTTGTATGTGTAACTCTTCTGCTATCCTAAATGTATGAACTGTACTCTAATATTAGTCTTGTGTGAGGTGTGTATAGAGTCACTTACTGATTAGAGATGAGATATTTACTGCATGACAAAAGAGATGCCAAGCCTTTGGGATGTTATATATCACCATGGAAGATTCTCAGAGATTGTGAGTCCTAATATTTGTAGTGAGTTTGAAGATGTTGTTTATGCTTAAGAAGTGTGTAATCTTGCAAGGCTGTTTCCTTTATATGTGTAATGGTTAAGTCTTGCTCCTGTTGAAGGAAATTATGCTGTGCTGTTCCCATTGGAAGATGTTTGAAAAATATATCTACAAGCTGCATCTAAAATTATTACTGTAGAATAGGAATTATCTGAACAATAATAATTGTTTTGGGGTGGATTTTTAATAAATATACTTTCAGATGTACTTTCAAATATACTCTCAATTATTCTTTGCTTCCCATTGTTTACTAAAAACTGAAGCATCTATTTCCAGCATATATGTCTATTCTCTGTGTACACTTCTGAGAATTACCTACTGTTCTTGAATAACTCAACTCTGAATTCTTATCTTATAAAGCAGGTACAACAAAATAAATATCACAATAATAATAGTAATGATAATAATTGTTTCTACTTTTGGCACAAGGCCATCAATTACCCAGTACATTACTGGTACTTTATTTTATCGACCACGTAAGGATGAAAGGCAAAGTTAACCTCGGCGGGATTTGAACTCAGACCGTAAAGGGACGTAACTATGCTGGAAAGCATGGCGTCCGACCCTCTACCAATACTGCCAATCCAGTAATGATAATAATAATAAGGAATCATCATCATCACTGGTTTATATTTATTTTCCATGCTTGTATGGGTTTTAAAGTGATTATGAAAGCAGGATATTTTCTAAAAATATTTCTTATCATTTTCTAGGGTCATGATCAGTCAGAAGTATTATCATTAGTGGCTAACCCTCGTTTTGACCAACTGATCTCCAGTGGCAGAGGTAAAAAATAAATAATTCTTTTCTCTGTGTAAATTTATTTCAATAATGTAGGATTGACATTTCCAGTATTCTTTGACATTTTTTCGAAATGCTAAAAATATTATCCTATTTGATATATTTATATCATATTGATTTATATCAGAAGTTCTCAAAGTGGGTGCTACCAGCCCCCTGGGGGCATTGAGAAGGTCCAGGGGATGCTGGGGCCGAAGGGGGCTGTAGAGGAGCAGTAGTATATTAAATATCAAATGATACATATTCATCATCATCAACGTTTAATGTCCATCTTCCACGGCTTTGTTCCATTTGATGCGGAAATGGTGAGGAGACCGTGTCTTGCTCATACGGAAGTGTCTCTGGCAGGTTTTTTTACAGCTGGATGCTCTTCCTAACATCAACCACATTTACAGTGTGGACTGGGAGCCTTTTTACCATGTCTCCTACACGACCACCTTAATAATATTTATTTATATATAGTATATATTATATTATTTATTATATATAAATTAATGATTTTATTTATTATATATTATTTACAATTTGCGTGTAGGCAGGTCTCTCTGGAGATAGAGTTGGGGAGCGTTGAGGGTATTACGTGGCCATAAAGGGGGGCGATGGCCCCAAAATTTTACGAACCTCTGATTTATATCAAAGCAATTATTCTATTTGATATTTTATTTGCAGATTGTGTCATCAAAATTTGGAGATTTTATGCTTTTGCAGCTGACAGTTTACTTCCTCTTATGTCATTTTGCTGTTCTCACATTCCGACATATATGACTATCATGTGGAACATTCTTATAGCTGCTTTTCAGGATAGTACAACGCTAAATTTCTCACTTGTGACATATGACCTTAGAAACTTTGGTAAGTCTTTTTTAATTCATCATTATCATCATCAACATCATCATTTTACGTCCGCTTTTCCCTGCTTGTAAGGGTTGGACGAGTCCTATTCAGCACAGCATCTCTCCATTTGTCACAGTCCTTCGTCATCTCCTCGGTGAGTTTCAGCGATCTGAGGTCTGCTCTCACCACCTCCGCTCATGTTTTATGTGGTCTACCTCTACTGCATCTTCCTTCTACTGGGATTTCTTGGCACTTTTTTATAGCTTAGCCTTGGACCTCAGGGACTTTTAATACAGTTGATGTTCAGTTTGAACATCTTGAACACTTTAGCATTTACATTACTTTATATTTACTATTGTATTTTCACGGTAAAGGCTTTATCTTACATAATATCGAATCTATGAGATTTGGATATTAGTTATTTTGAGAACAATACCTTAACATCAGTATGAGCGACCAGTTATGGCCGGTTTGAACAGAAAGAGATAAGAAAATTATGGCCAGTTTAAAAGCTAAAGGGTTAAGTTAATGTCTGTAAGAAAAGCATAGGTGGGGAAATTGATACATTGATACAAAGCAAAGGTGTGGGAATTGATCCATTGCAAATGAAATATTGGGTATAGTTGTTAGTGTGAGTTACAGAAGAGGTGAGTTACAGAAGAGGTGAGTTACAGAACAGGTGAGTTACAGAACAGGTGAGTTACAGAAGAGGTGAGAGAAGGAGAGATGAGTATGTCAATTGGGCTTAGTTGGAGGAGGTATTTAACTATTTTAGAGAAGTAGAGGCCATTCTAATAGTGTCAGAATAGGCAGAGAAGAGACTGCCAAAGGTTGTAGTGTACTGGTGAGTTTCTATAAATCAATCAAATGGTTGTGACTTGACCTATACTAGACAAGGGAAGATATGTACTTAGTAAGATCATTTGTTTTAAGACTAGACCATGTGAGGCATTTTGAATTTGTAAGACAATTCAACCTGTCACGTGTTGTATGGTTTACTTAACTGTTTTGATACCAAATTGTCCCTAGTTCTACAATACAAAACTCTTCTTTTTTTTTTAGCTCTGCATCCTGTGAATGTTGATATGACAGAAATATGACAGCTATTTTTATTAGGTTGAATATCCATAAAAACGTTTTTTATGTTTATATTTAGTTAGTAAATAATACCCTGACTTTGGTTATTTCATCAAAGATATGGCGTGAAATTTCTAAAGAGAGTTGAAGTTAATGGATCTTATCCGACCATCTTGCTTGGGGTCTCTCCCTGGGTCTCCTACCTGTTGGTTTCAACCATAAATCTGTCCAGCATTTCTTTCCTGAGACATTCTAAACACATTCGAAGAAGTAGAGGCTCTACCTTGAGTGACTCTCTGATTTCCGAGCTATGCATTTTATTGAGGAACATTACTCCAATGCCCCTTCGAAGGAATGCCATTTTGGCTGCTTGTATTGTGGTCGTATTTTTTCGGTCATTACCCCCCCCCCCCCCCCCCCCCCCCCCAAAAAAAAACCTGCAAGCAGGGAAAAGCGGACGTAAATTAATGATGATGATTTACCTAAAACAACCTTTCTTAAACTCTGTTCCAAATACCAGCTTAATAATTGTTTCTACTTTTGGCACAAGGCCAGCAATTACCCAGTGTATTACTGGTACTTTATTTTATCGACCCCATAAGGATGAAAGGCAAAGTTAACCTCGGTGGGATTTGAACTCAGAATATCAGTTTAATAATGAGAACATTTTCAAAATTATTTGAAAATCATAGGTTAAACATAAGTTAAACAACAGGAGTAATAACAATCACAATATATTAATTGTAAATCTAAAATATTAACATTTTCTAATGCCCAAGAAGCTTTTTAAGTTAAATGCTTTAGTATGAAGTAATTGAAAGATAACTCTCCATCTGGAAAGAGTTCTGACCTTATGCAAGGTAACATTAAGAAATTATCTGATTTCTAACAGCTATATGAACTGTGGCAATATAGACTAAAGTGTTCTGCCCAGAAATTTGTACTTACAGTTTATGAGTAGGTAGTCCAATAAATTATGCTCAGCTCCTCTCTACACAAAATGTTGATTACTAACTAAATTTAAAATCAATCAAGGAGGAAAATTTTCTAAATTGTAATTTATTTTTAATATATTTTCAGTACAGTATGACCAAAATCCTTCTTGTGAACATTTTGATCTAATCGTTTCTTTAGCATCATTACCAAATTTAGGGATTTTAGCAACCGCAAGTATTGATAAAACAATAAAAATTTGGAATGAAACTAATGACCTTGTGAGGTAAGTTTTCTTTGATCTACTGTCTCTCTTCCCTTACCATATTTTCTTTATATCTATACCAACGCTTTGTTTAAATTTTGAACTATTTCCTCCACTTCAAGAAATTTAATTTCAAACCTTTATAGTTTTCTGTAAAATACTTCATATGTTTGACCTAAGATCATTCTTGGATTGGCAGAATCGGTAGAACGTCGAAAAGCATGCTTTTCAGCATAGAGTTACGGCCCTTTGCGTTCTGAGTGCAAATCCCTCTGAGGTTAGCTTTGCCTTTCATCCTTACAGGGTCGATAAAATAAAGCACCAGTCATGCACTGAGGTCGATTTAATCAACTTTCTCCTCTCCCCAAATTGCTGGCCTTGTGCCTATAGTATAAATTATTATTTGATATTTCAGTCATCACAATGCATTACTAAAAGTGTTCAATTTTTCTAAATATTTCTAACATCCAAGTTTATCTTACCATTGATACTGTTTGTTGATAGGCATTCATCAAAATTATTTTGTAGTGAATACTTTCATTGCATTGGCCATATTAAACAACATAATTGGTGGATGATTTAATTATAAATGGATACTGATTGCATAATTATATAATAAAAAGCTGGGCTTAATTATTGCCAACGTTTACCAAAACAGAAACAATAACAGTTTGTCAAATACAGCAACTAGGAGGAGAAAAAACATTAGGAGACCAGCTACCATTCTCTGGCTAAGGAAGCAAGAGAGATAACTCTAAACATTCAGTTTTGATTTTTAGCTACTATCAGTAGAAATAAACTCTTCGCTCTTGTTTGAAGGCCCTGTGTTAATTAACTTATTATATAGAAAAGATTTAAAAATTCCTTTATCTTGTTATGCTCCTAATCATTTCATGTTTTATTAACTGACAAACGTTTCCCTAAAATATCAGAACTCTTAGGCTTGAATCCGTCCCAGACAGTCTATGTTTTTTTGGTGGAAAAGGAGATTTGCTGATTGGAATTTCTAATCATCTTTATCATTTACCTTATTCAGCTTGTAAGTATAGTTGTTCATATTATTCTTCATTTTCCTCTTAAAATTCTGTTGTATTGAAATCCTTGTATCTGTGTGGGATACATTTTCATTAATAGCTATTACAGTTTTATAAAGAACTCTATGAGTAGTATATAATTGAACTTAATACATTTCTATACTAAATTCAAGCATTTGACGTTAGCTAGATATGGTATAAAAAGAACGAAAAGTTCTGCATCTCATAGAAAGTGTTTGGATGTGCTTTTAATGCATAAACAATTAAGTGCAGCACTGCATGTCAAAAATCCATTCATGCAACAATTAGAAACCACACACTACAAATTGGCACCTATAGATTTGGACTAAATACCTATGTAAAAATGATCCAAAACCTTAAACCTTTTGATACCTAAAATTGCTCTTAACCCTTTAGCATTTACATTACTCTATATTTGTTGTATTTTTGTAGTAATGGCTTTAGCTTACATAATTATCTCACATGATCTTGAATCTATGAGATTTTGATATTATTTATTTTGAAAACAATAATACATCAGTATGAGTGGCTGGTTACAGCCAGTTTGAACAGAAAGAGGTGAGAAAATTCTGGTCAGATACGGCCGGTTTAAATGTTAAAGGGTTAATTCTACAATATAAAACTACTTGTTTTAAAGTGCTTATATCTACCTAAAAACCTTGCATCATAATTTCATGTAAAAACCTTTGTAAAGTTATACTCCAAATACCAGCTTAATAATGACAAAATTAGTTATATTACTAAATCCCTCCAAATTCTTGATTATTTTCAAAATTATTTGAAAATTATTAGCTGCATCTGTCATTAGAAATATGGTAACAAAAGGGGTTAATCAGTTGACTGGTGCAATTCCTTACTGAGTGAGGTAAAACAGTCATGAATTGCATGTTTTACATCATAGTGATATTTAGAGTTTTGTATTTTGATTTCCCTCTCAAAGAAATCTATTGGTATGACATATATATATACAGTTTGTTATGTTGCAGAAACTTTTGTTGTATATTAAACTCATCATGAGGTCCTTTGTGAGGCAATGTTTTATGGCCAATTGTCTTTCCTGGTGCTAGATCTTTTAATTGCCTTCTATGACATGGAGAGATACAGTGTACTTATTCTAAACTGGATACACACACATCCAAGGATAATAATAATTGTTTCTGATTTTGGCACAAAGCCAGCAATTATCCCAGTACATTACTGGTGCTTTATTTTTATCGATCCCTTAAGGATGAAAGTCAAAGTTTACCTCGGCAGGATTTGAACTCAGACCGTAAAGGGGCGTAACTCTATGCTGCAAAGGATGCCATCCACTGCCCTCCAAGGATAATAATAATAATAATAATAATAATGAAAATTATTGTGTACAGTGCTCAGGTGCACTACAACACACCAAAGGTGCATGTATAGTACATAGAATAATGTACAAATGTCAGGAAAGTGAAGATGTTAGTGAGAGGAGATGCAGATGATAGGGAGAAACAGAGAAGCTTATCATGGAGCCTGCAACGCTAACCCTTGCTTTAGCAAGGAAATGGCCTTAAAATGCCTGTTGTTATTGTTGTTGTTGTAGATATTATTGTTTTAATGACATTGCTAAGTTGACTCTACTAGCTCTGGGACATGTAGGAAATGAATTGAAATCTTAGGTGCTATCTACAGATCTACTATTCCAGATATACAATGCCTTTAGTTAATTAAGAACCAGGCTGTGTATTCTTTAACTCTTTAACATTTACATTACTTTATATTTACTAATATATTTTCACAGTAAAGGCTTTACCCCACATACTTATCTCACATAATATCGAAGCTATGAGATTTTGATGTTATTTATTTTGAGAACAATACCTTAATGTAGGTATGAGCAGCCGGTTACAGCTGGTTTGAACAGAAAGAGGTGAGAGAGTTCTGGCCAGATACAGCCGGTTTAAATGCTAAAGGGTTAATGAGTGTAACATGGCAATTGTTAGTACCCACATAGGGTGAACGTTCTTGATAATAGATAAACTTAATGAATCATTTGTATATCAGCAACAGATTTTCTTTGTGAATTAATGATAAAGTTGCTAGCAGCACTAACATTTATCTCATATCTTTGTAGACTTACCTAATTCCTATAAGTTGAAGTTGTTGTCAATGCAGATAAAGGAACCTATAGCAGACGATATGGTTCATGTTAGTAAACGTGCCTTGAAGCGATCTCAGACTTTATCAGATCACCTAGTGATGCCAAGAAAAAGTTCTATGTTTGTATATTATGTATATTTTTTAATGGCCACTTATTTCTCATATCAACAGCTATGTATTTTTGTTTTTTGTTTATTTTACAATTTCTAATCCTTGCAGTCAATACATTGAATTTGGCACTACCATATAATTTCTAGTAAACATATAATCTGGATGTGTGTGTTTGTGTATGTGTGAACTTATCTACGTCAACTATTATTCACATAATGCTCAATTGTTAATCATGATGCCTATAATATTGATCTGATACTTCAAACCTCAATTTTCTTAAGTCAAATCATTTACATTACTCTATATTTACTATTATATTTTCATGGTTAAGGCTTTACCTCACATAATTATCTCATATAACATCGAATCTATGAGATTTTGATATTATTTATTTTGAGGACAATACCTTAACATCAGTATGAGCGAGTGGTTACAGCCGGTTTGAATAAATAGAGGTGAGAGAATTATGGCTGGATACAGCCGGTTTAAATGCTAAAGGGTTAACAGGAACTTTAACCATATTATTAAACTGTTTTCTTTTTATTTCACCAATTTCTATATTCCTTTTACCCCTACACTGCTGAGATTATATTATTTTATAGAAACCTTCTTAAATCCCCTACCTTAATACTTGTTATACTAGCCAGCCTGAAACTGCTGCAAGATGTTTTATATGTAAAACTACTCATGGGCTTTGAGTACAGAAGATCTGAGGCGACAAAAAGGAAATGAAGCATGTTGTTTCACCGGATATGCACATGAATGACAGAACACAAATGAGATGAGAGAAAAAATTGAGAAGAATTACATATAGTGTGCATGATATACGATTGTGCTGGTATAGTCATGCAATGCCTAAGGAAAGTGAGAGTTGTATAAAAAAAAGTGCTAGACACTCAAAATGGATGGAACTTGTAGTAAGGGACTAAGGAAGACATGGGACGAAGATAGAAAAAATTACCTCAAGAAAAAAAACTTCACAAAAGAGATGACACATGACTGAACTGGCAGATGATATGCTAGAATGAATTGCTGCACATCTCGTCCTAAATTAGGGATTTATCCCACTTGAAACGGAAGAGGGTTAATCCATCAGGGTACTTGCCATCACCGTGGTTGATACCAACTAGCTTCAATTGAGAAGGGGAAACTGGATGCATCAGGGCTCTGTCTGATGATGTCATTCAGAACAGCATGATGGAGGAGCCATCCTGCACTAAGGCTGTAAAATAATGGGTGCAGACTAAACATGTTGATCACAGCTCCACAATGGCATTTGTGTAGCTCACACTCACAGGGGCCATTCCAATGCAGGTGCACTCCTCATAAAAAATGGTATCAGTTGATGAGGAAGGCACTAAATGGAGTGAAGCACCACTGTTTAGTTGCAAGGTGGAGCATAGGGAGGCAAGACAGTGTTGGTACAAGCAAGACTCAATCTGGCTGAAGGTGAACTGGTACTTGATGTCATCCCAGTTACATTGGACATCGGTACATTGGGGGACAGCAAAGCTTTCATCAGTCCAATCAGGGCTGACTCCAGGTCGTGGGCCACATCAGGTTCTGTCAGCTTGCAGAGGAATCTCATTGGTGAAGGTGCAACTGAAGGAGATTGAGGAGAGATATGCCTGTAGTGCCAAGTCACAAGTGAATCAGAGGCTGAGGCCACTGAATATCATGGAGTTTCACCTGTTGCCAGCTGGCACTCTCGAAGCAAACGTTGCAGATGAGTTCAGCACAGCCTCAGATGGTAGCATCAAGTCCAACAAGCCAATCTACTACAGGGTGGGAAGGTACACCATGTAACATGAAGAGGAATTTGGGGAGAGCAAAGCAGTTCCTCAAAGGAAGAGCACCAAGTGCATGTCAATGAAGAGTAATCTCTTTGTCATCCTCGTCAGGCATGCATACTTGATTTCCAGGCACTCATGTATGGCTTTCGAGAAGATTGGAGAGCTGAGAATACAAACGGCGTCCTTGAGAGTCAACTGAGCCCCAGTTAGGACAGGATCAATGCTGAGTATGACGTCTTGGAATTCAACTTCGCTGCAGCTCACATTGACAACCGGCATATAACAAAGGAGTTAGGATCCATGACTTATTTGTGAAGTACCTAACCAATCCAGGGGTGTGGTTAGAGTTAGCCAACTGAGGCAGTCATTGATTTCCTGTTCTTACAAAAAACACAGCACAATACACATCAAATATGCTTAAACAAAAAAGTACTGAACCAGTTATATAATGCCATGACAAAAGTAAATGTATTCTTCTCAAGAAAATATTTAGTTTCAGATTTCTGAAATTGTAAATGATTGTGATTTGTTGTTTATGAATTTTTATAGATTCCCGGTGTATAGACAGCCGATCCATCCAGAGGAAATCGAAATTCCTATCAATGAAATGCAACTAAAAGAACATGTAAGAGATATGATTTTTTAAATCCCTTGAGTTCAACGAGGGTGAACTGAAAAGTTCATAGGCTGACTATGAAGGATTGATGCTAGAGCTGCAAAATCTTACATTTATTAATTTCAACTCTCCTTATTGACAACTGAATTGTTTCTTTCCAGAGACTAGATTGAAAAATAAACCTCTTGGTCAGCCTATGAACTTTTCAGCTGACCCTTGTTTTAAAAATCGAGTTAAAGGGTGGGGAGAGTGATTGTTATTATCAAAAGAAAACGGCACAATTCTGTCTACTATTGTTAACAAACTTACATTTATTTGTTTGCATGGCTTAAAATTCATTATAGCACAGGCATGGCTATAGCACAGGCATGGCTATAGCACAGGCATGGCTATAGCACAGGCATGGCTATGGCACAGGCATGGCTATAGCACAGGCATGGCTATAGCACAGGCATGGCTATAGCACAGGCATGGCTATAGCACAGGCATGGCTATAGCACAGGCATAGCTATAGCACAGGCATGGCTATAGCACAGGCATGGCTATAGCACAGCCATGGCTATGGCACAGGCATGGCTATAGCACAGGCATGGCTATAGCACAGGCATGGCTATGGCACAGGCATGGCTATAGCACAGGCATGGCTATGGCACAGGCATGGCTATAGCACAGGCATGGCTATGGCACAGGCATGGCTATAGCACAGGCATGGCTATAGCACAGGCATGGTTATGGCACAGGCATGGTTATAGCTCAGGCATGGCTATGGCACAGGCATGGCTATAGCACAGGCATGGCTATAGCACAGGCATGGCTATGGCACAGGCATGGCTAGTGCACAGGCATGGCTATGGCACAGGCATGGCTATAGCACAGGCATGGCTATAGCTCAGGCATGGCTATAGCACAGGCATGGCTATGGCACAGGCATGGTTATAGCTCAGGCATGGCTATGGCACAGGCATGGCTATAGCACAGGCATGGCTATAGCACAGGCATGGCTATGGCACAGGCATGGCTATAGCACAGGCATGGCTATGGCACAGGCATGGCTATAGCACAGGCATGGCTATGGCACAGGCATGGTTATAGCACAGGCATGGCTATGGCACAGGCATGGCTATAGCACAGGCATGGCTATGGCACAGGCATGGTTATAGCTCAGGCATGGCTATGGCACAGGCATGGCTATAGCACAGGCATGGCTATGGCACAGGCATGGCTATAGCACAGGCATGGCTATGGCACAGGCATGGTTATAGCACAGGCATGGCTATGGCACAGGCATGGCTATAGCACAGGCATGGCTATGGCACAGGCATGGCTATAGCACAGGCATGGCTATAGCACAGGCATGGCTATGGCACAGGCATGGCTATAGCACAGGCATGGCTATAGCACAGGCATGGCTATAGCACAGGCATGGCTATAGCACAGGCATGGCTATGGCACAGGCATGGCTAGTGCACAGGCATGGCTATGGCACAGGCATGGCTATAGCACAGGCATGGCTATGGCACAGGCATGGCTATAGCACAGGCATGGCTATAACACAGGCATGGCTATGGCACAGGCATGGCTATAGCACAGGCATGGCTATGGCACAGGCATGGCTATAGCACAGGCATGGCTATAGCACAGGCATGGCTATAGCACAGGCATGGCTATAGCACAGGCATGGCTAGTGCACAGGCATGGCGATGGCACAGGCATGGCTATGGCACAGGCATGGCTATAGCACAGGCATGGCTATGGCACAGGCATGGCTATAGCACAGGCATGGCGATGGCACAGGCATGGCTATGGCACAGGCATGGCTATGGCACAGGCATGGCTATAGCTCAGGCATGGCTAGTGCACAGGCATGGCTATAGCACAGGCATGGCTATAGCACAGGCATGGCTATAGCACAGGCATGGCTAGTGCACAGGCATGGCTATAGCACAGGCATGGCTATAGCACAGGCATGGCTAGTGCACAGGCATGGCTATAGCACAGGCATGGCTATAGCACAGGCATGGCTATAGCACAGGCATGGCTAGTGCACAGGCATGGCTATGGCACAGGCATGGCTATGGCACAGGCATGGCTATAGCTCAGGCATGGCTATAGCACAGGCATGGCTATAGCACAGGCATGGCTATAGCACAGGCATGGCTATAGCTCAGGCATGGCTATAGCTCAGGCATGGCTATAGCACAGGCATGGCTATGGCACAGGCATGGCTATGGCACAGGCATGGCTATGGCACAGGCATGGCTATGGCACAGGCATGGCTATGGAACAGGCATGGCTATAGCTCAGGCATGGCTATAGCTCAGGCATGGCTATAGCACAGGCATGGCTATGGCACAGGCATGGCTATGGCACAGGCATGGCTATGGCACAGGCATGGCTATAGCTCAGGCATGGCTATAGCACAGGCATGGCTATAGCTCAGGCATGGCTATAGCACAGGCATGGCTATGGCACAGGCATGGCTATGGCACAGGCATGGCTATGGCACAGGCATGGCTATAGCTCAGGCATGGCTATAGCACAGGCATGGCTATAGCACAGGCATGGCTATAGATCAGGCATGGCTATAGCTCAGGCATGGCTATAGCACAGGCATGGCTATGGCACAGGCATGGCTATAGTACAGGCATGGCTATGGCACAAGCATGGTTATAGCACAGGCATGGCTATAGCAGTACAGCCAATACTGGAATTGAATAATCAAGACCGTAGCGGTATGTCATATATCAAATCATATATTTTGTCTGAGGACGTACTGAAAAAACAACACAGTACCTTTTAAATATATATAATAAAGTATATATTTTGATTATGAGAATATTTTTCATTTGTTAATATTTTGAATATATATATATATATAACTCTATATACATACATATATAATCATCATTTTACGTCTGCTTTTCCCTGCTTGCAAGGGTGGGACAGGTCCTATTCAGCACAGATTCTCTCCATTCGTGACAATCATTTGTCATCTCCTCCATGAGCTTCAGCGATATGAGATCAGCTCTCACCACCTCCGCCCATGATTTTTGTGGTCTTCCTCTACTGCGTCTTCCTTTTACTGGGATTTCTTGGCACTTCTTTACTCAGCGGTCATCCTCCATGCGCATCACATGTCCATACCAACACAATCTTCTCTCCTGCACACTTCAGCTTATCCCTCTTATACACTGTTTCTCTCTCAACTCATCTATGCTGGGTCATTCACGCACATTGACATTGCACATCCAACAGAGCATACTTGCTTCATTTCTCTCCAGCCGTCGCATATCCACAGTTGCTGCCCATGTCTCACTACCATGCAGCATCACGTATCTCACACAGGTATCATATAACTGGCTTTTCGTTCGTAGGGAAAACCCCTTCTTTGTCAACAGAGGAAGCAGCTCCCTAAACTTCTTCCTACCTGTCCTTATTCTAGATACTATAGCCTCGAAGCACCCTCCTCCCTTGCTAGGTATCGGAAGCTATCCACCACCTCTATAGATCCTACCTGCATTTGAAAAATGTGTCTATCACTGTGACTTCTACTGTCAAATTTCCCTGTACATCTACTGCATATGTAGTTTTCCCTACCTGTTAGTTTGCCTGCTATCCCACTACATCTCTTGTGTACTCAAGATCTGCATTGTGTACATTTTATAGAATTTATGCCAACTCCTTTTCAACATATTGAACATGGCCATTTCCCTGATGGAATCAGAGTTTTGTTCTACTTATCAACACTTTAATCTTAGCTAGGTTCACTCTCAGTCCTCTTGATTCCAACTGCCATTTCCATAGCCAGAATTTATTCTCTAGCTCCCCTAATGATTCTGCTATAAGAACCAGATCATCAGCATAGAGAAGTTCCCATGGGCAGCCAGTCTTAAACTCCTCTGTTATGGCTTGGAGCACTATAATGAACAAGAGCAGGCTGAGGACCGAACCCTGATGTACTCCTACTTGTATCTAGAATTCCTCACTAAACTCCATTCCTACTCTCACTTTACTGACAGCACCCCTACATACATAGCTTGCACTGTCCTCACAAGCCAATCCTCTACACCCAGATGACAGATCGGGGTACTATATCAAAGGCCTCTAGGTCAACAAAATCTAAGTATAGTGGCTTATTCTTCTCTAAGAAACTCTCTTGTAGTTGTCTCACTAAGAAGAGGACATCTGTTGTACTTTTCCTAGGCACAAAGCCAAACTGCATCTCATCTAATTTAACCCTTTCTCTAATTAGTTGTGTTAGTATTCTTTCTTCCACTTTCATAACCTGATCCATCAGTTTTATGCCCCTATAATTGCTCCACTCCAGAGCATCCCCTTTACCTTTGTAACAATTTATAAGAATACTGCTGTACCAGTTTTGGGGTATGCCTCCCACCATATATAGCTTGATTGACGATGCATGCAACCAGTTTAGTTCCTATTTCTCCTGATGCCTTCAGCATCTCAGCAACTATCCTCAACAGTCCAGTGGCCTTACCACTTTTCATTTCCTTAATTGCCTCTTTGACCCTATAGTTGTCAATCTCAATAACTGGTCCCTCTGTCGGGTCTACTGGGGATAGTTTCTCAACATTCATCAGTCTCATAATGACATTTCCAAGCCTCCTTTTTCTGAGCACCAGTGACACTAAGTGCACCAGCATCATTTCGGACACACTTATCTCCAACAACATCCTGATTTACACTGATAGTATGAATTGGACGGTTTTATCCCAGTTGAGGTGATATGGGTTGGGAGATTGTGTCTCATTCGTACAGAACTGTTTCTGGCAGGTTTTCTACGACTGGATGCCCTTCCTAATACCAACCACATTTACAGTGTGGACTGGGAGCCTTTTTACCGTGTCTCCTACATGACCACTTTACAGTGGACAGAAATTGGATGATGGAGTAGGGGTGTGGGTGGGGTTTATATTGGGTTAAGAGGTGCCTACTGACTAGGTTTAAGTTTGTATGCAAGGGAAGGCTGGTCTTCTGTACAACTGCATAGCACCAAAGATCTCGATCCAATGGCATTGTCTTAGAGAGGTGTAAGTGAGCAAGGTCAGTTTTCATCACCTCGTCCCAGGTTTTTCTTGGTCTACCCACTCCGTAGCTTCCATCAATTTTGATCACTCTGCACTTTTTTATACAGCTGTCCTTCATATGCACTACATGTCCATACCAACACAATATCCTCTCCTGCACACAACATTTGATACCTCTTATGCTTAGTCTCTCTCTCAATTCGTTTATAATCATTTTACTTTACCATACTTGCATAGGTTGGGTGGGCCTTTCCAGCAGAGCTGAATAATCAGCATCAGAAATGCATTGATAATTTTAAACATTTCAGGCATTTCAAGGATTGAAAGAACGTAACCATGACCTTGAAAATATTCTGAATGGGATCTGTCCTCAAAGGAACCAAATGACGAAAGATGTTAAAAATGAGGCATTTATAAATTATATGAACATTATAAACAAATTTCTAAAGGTGAGTTACTATATTCTTCCTTATTATCTTTAATGTGCTGTGTGTATCTGGTTTAGAATAGGTACATCATATGCCTGCATATTTTAAGAGTCGACTAAATGTGTTGGTATCAGAAAGGGTATCCAGTCATAAAATATTGGTTGAAAGGACCCCACATTGAATATGAAGGCTGTCATGGGGCCTGCAATGCTAGCCCTTGTTCTAGTCAGGAAAATGGCATTAAAACACTTATGTATTTTCAATGTACTGCTGGCAATAAATATAGCATATAAACAATATGTGAGATGGAAATATATAACATAATAGTAATTTCGAATTACATATATGTACATTCCAGTATAATCGAATCTGAAGGAATTTAATATATTTTATATAAAACTCCTTGATTCGATCTTAAATAATTTATTTTTAGTTTACAGTGGCCAAGGCTGCTTGGTTTTATGAACATAGACTATGAGGAATAGACTAAACTTACATATGAGGACATCCTGATGGAGTCACCCAGTACATTCTGTGAAGTGGTAGTGCTACCTGCACATTCTGTAAAATGGTTGGTGATCAAGCGGAGACAATATAGGGCAGAGGAAACTTTCTTGTCTGGCTGAGCATACAAGAACCTCTCTAGTGCTGGTATCACAGTAAAATACCTCCAGTACACACTGTAAAGTAGTAGTGCTGGTGTTATGATAAAATGCCTGCAGTACACACTGTAAAGTAGTAGTGCTGGTATCACCATAAAATGCCCCAGTACACACTGTAAAGTAGTAGTGCTGGTGTTATGATAAAATGCAAGATATATGATAGCCCCTTTAGGGCAGTGTCACAATGGATGGTTGGTGAACAGACTGAGACATAACGTACAGAGGATGCCTTAGCCCTATTGAGTACCTTACAACTTCTCTAGTGTTGGTGCCAACATGAAGAAATATTGATGAGTTTTCAGTTATTGATATGTAGTTAATATTTTCTTTGAAATTTAGTGGATTAGATAGTGAGTTTGCATATTATTGCATAATATTGGCAGTTTACTCTAGTAACACTAACTCTCTAAATACTTATCTTATTTGTTTCAATGTTGTAGGATTCCATCTGGCAAAGTGGTTATCATTTGGACAGTTACAACAAGTTTAAAAAGATTGCAGGTAAATTGATGATTCTTCAATCAGTTTCATAATTCAATGTTATTAATTTTATATTGAAGAAAGTCTATGCAGTGGATTTTATATTTATTTCATATTCTTTCTTCACACCATCATAAACTCAGTCCTGATAAATACTACACAATAGACATAAGTACTTAGATCAATGTTATCCAACTGTATTTTGTAAAAGAAACATATCTCTCTTTCATTGCATAATTGATTAAAAAACAGGAAAGATAACTCATATGCAACAACAATGATCATGACACTGACAGCGATGATGACGGTGACAATTATGACAGTGACAATAAGTGTTTTAAGGCCATCTTCCCTGCTAAAGCCTTGTGGATCTCATGACAAGCTACTCTATTTTTACCTTGATGTCTGTACCCCAGCTCACCAATGCTCTTGCTTTCATTTCCTCCTCCATATTTTTAACTGTCATTCTTGGTCTTCTGTTTCTTTCCACATTCATTTCCACTACTCCTCTCACCCAGTCACTTTCACCCTTCTTCAGCTCATGACCCAACCATTACTTTCCATTTCTCTTCCTAACAGCCATCATTGCTTCTATTCCCACTGTCTTCTGTAATTCATTGTTTGTCTTCCTCTCTCTCCACAATATTACACTTGACATTCTCATTTCTATTCTCTCTAGCTTTCTCTGTTGCTTTACTTTCATCACCTAAGTCTCGCTAGCATAAATCATGGCACTTCTCACATATGCAGCATACATCTCTCTCTTCAGTTTCAGCAAACATCTCTCTGCATAAGCACACATTCAGTTCCAGGAACTTCTTCCTTGCACATCTCACTGTAGATACTGTCACAGAGTCTAATCCACCCTCTCCATTCAACATTTCTCCAAAGTACCCAAATGTCTTCACACCTTCCATCTTCATACCATTGCCAAGATCTAGCTCAACATCCCTTCCATGTGTAGTGCCCTCCATACACATTTTACAATTAAATGTAACTGCTAAATTATTTAATAATGTCTTCACAATAATGTTACAATAATACAATACAGAGCACATTAATTAAATTTGTATGAGAATAAATTGGGTCATTAAGTACGAAATTTGTAGAAAAAAAAACAAATTTCTACAAATTTTTTAAAACATCTATCAACGAACGTGGAAGAAAGAAGTATCAGTTCATTTACTATACACAATAATATCCTCTATGAGGTCACTAAACCTGCTAGAAACAGCAGCTAACTCTCCCCCATATCACACCACTCCCTACTGTCTTAAATTTAGAAAACATATCCTCTATGAGGTCACTAAACCTGCTAGAAACAACAGCTAACTCTCCCCCATATCACACCCCTCCCTACTGTCTTAAATTTAGAAAACACACATTAGACAACCATGCAGAACAACTCCATCGCAGCTCTGTTGTTCGGCTGGCATCGTCTACGCGCGTGTTGCGCAAGTACTGTGAAACAATAAGTTTGAACACTTCTTTGCACAGAGATAATATCCATAGGCGAAACTACAATTGTCACTGCTGGTGCAGCTCCTGCTTCCAGGTCTGCAATTCATTCACCCAGTGCCTGGCAGACAAAAAAGTGCTGCCATAAAATGGGTGGTGCAACCTAACTTTGGTAACTTACTGACCTCGAGCAACGCTGGGCTTTAATGCTAGTATAATATATATAAAGAGTTAATTATAATATATGCATGTATATATATGTGTGTATGTATATATATATATTTAAAGAGTTAATTATAATATATACATGTATCCCCCCCCCTTCTCTCTCTCTCTATCTATATATATAAGATAAACCCCACAAGTAATCACATTTGCCAAATTCATGGCTGCCTTCCTTCACGGTATAATGTAATGTAATGTACACATTTTTCTTGCATTTCTACACTCCACTCAATTCCATAGTCCACCCTCTCCGACAATTCTATAGCATTTTCTCTTCCCCGATTCCAATCTTTGCCTCGCTACTCGCTATTCTATCGTATTTCCAAAACAAATCCTCCTGTATTTTTGTCGTATTTTCCAAAACAAATCTTGTATTTTTGTTATTGCTTGTTAAATACGAGGTTTTTGTCGTATTTTACAAAACAAATCTTGTATTTTTGTTATCGCTTGTTAAATACGAGGATCTTACTTAAACCTTACCTTCTCGATAACAACTCAACACCCCTCCCGCCCTCCCCCACGCACCACCATTATTATTACGTGGACCAATCATAAGCCAGAGGCCTATACTATCGCTTACCTGGTTGCCTTTCGATATGACGGATGGATGGACTACGGAATTCTGGAGAGTTGAAGAGAGAAAAATCTGGACGCTCAGCGACAATGCCAAAGATAAAGACAAATTCACCTCATGGACGAGAATGCGAGCACTCCTCTTTGTTTCGGCCGCGGATGGCTAACATAACCCCATCTCCCCCCGCTCCCCACCGCTCCCACCCTCCAAACGCAATCCAAAACTTCAGAGTTGGTACCATGAATGTAGGCACCTTAAAGGGTCGCTCTAACGAGGTTGTAGAAATGCTTGAACGTAAGGAGGTCGATGTTTGTTGTATTCAAGAGACCAGGTGGAGGGGTGGGTCTGCTAGATTCATTGTGGGTAAAAAACGATGCTATAAGCTTTTCTGGGTGGGAAATGACAATGGGCTGGGTGGAGTAGGAATCATGGTAGCAGAAAAGTGGGCAGATAAGATAATAGACATAAATAGAGTGAACGACAGAATAATTAAAATAAGACTTGTCCTCAATAGAACTACGGTGACAGTAATATCTGCGTACGCACCCCAATCCGGACTGCCCGGCACTATAAAAGACAGATTCTATGAGACACTGATGCTCACTACCTCCCAAGTAACCGACAGTGACTATATAATTATTGCAGGCGACCTAAATGGTCACGTTGGACAACATTGTGACGGCTACGACGAAATCCATGGAGGCTATGGGTTTGGTACTAGAAATGAGGAAGGCTCCAGAATCCTGGAATTCTGTGACGCAAATAACCTAACTATCTGTAACACTAACTTCAAAAAACGTGACAATCACCTGATCACCTATAGATCGGGGGAACACACAAGCCAGGTAGATTATATCCTTACCAGAAGATGTGACAGAGTGTCTGTTGTAAACACTAAATCCCTCCCCAATGAAGAATGCACCTCCCAACATAGACTGATAATTAGCGACCTAATAGTCAGGACGAGACGTACTAGACAACAGAAGAGGACTATCCTCAGGAGAAAAATATGGAAGCTAAAGGACCCCACAGCCAGAAATAAATTTAAAAGCATACTACTTGATTCTTTCGACAGTAAGGAAGGGCAATTAGAGTCGTACAATATAGAGGAGCAGTGGAAATTCCTGAAAGCAAACCTGCTGATAGCGGCAGACGAAGTCTGTGGCTGGAGCAGGCCTGTAGGCAGGAGGAGAGTAACATGGTGGTGGAACAGTAAGGTGGAGGGGTCAATTAAGGCCAAAAAGCAGGCTTGGAAAGTATGGCGGGATGGGGGAAGTAGAGAAGACTATCAAGTGGCCAGGAGGGAAGCTAGGAGACAAGTGTACTTCGCAAGAAGGGAAGCAGAGGAAAGAAAGTTCAAGCATGTTCTACAACGCGAGGACCAAAAACGTGAGGTGTTCAGGATTGCTAGGCAATGTGTCAAGGAAAACCATGATATTCTCGGGGAGAAGTGTGTACTTAATGATGACGGCGTACTTGCCATCACCGACGCTGATAAGAAGGTAGCTTGGAAGTGTCACTATGAAAGGCTACTAAATGAGGAGAATAAATGAGAGAAAGACAGTCTCCCCCACATCGACCCAATAGAGGGACCAGCAGTGTTAGTCGAAGGTAGTATAATAAGTAAGGCAATCAAAGATATGAAGACGGGTAAGGCGGCTGGGCCTTCGGAAATAGTTGCCGAGATGCTGCAGGCATCTGGTATGGTGGGACACACCATGGTCACCCGGATAGTTAACCAAGTCGTACAGAATGGGGTTGTTCCGAAGGACTGGCGTAGCAGCATCATCGTTAACTGTTATAAGGGTAAAAGAGATGCCCTAGATAGGAGTAACTATAGAGGCATTAAATTAATCAACCAGGTCATGAAGGTCACGGAAAAAGTAATAGCGCAACTAATCAGAGAGAGAATTGATCTAGATGAAATGCAGTTCGGGTTTGCGTCAGGCAAAAGTACCACAGACACTCTTTTCATTGTACGACAACTACAGGAGAAGTACCTAGCTAAAAGTAAACCCCTATACTTAGCTTTTGTCGACTTGGAGAAAGCCTTCGACAGAGTCCCCCGTTCCATTATCTGGTGGGCTCTTAGAAAACTAGGTGTTGACGAATGGCTTGTGAGAGCTATACAAGCCATGTATAAAGAAACAGTCAGCAAGGTTAGAATTAACAACGAATATAGTGAAGAGTTTAGCGTAAAAGTTGGCGTCCATCAGGGCTCTGTTCTCAGCCCCCTACTATTTATTATTGCCCTTCAGGCTATAACAGAGGAGTTCAAGACCGGCTGCCCATGGGAACTCCTATACGCAGACGACCTAACACTCATAGCAGAATCAATGGCCGAGCTAGAGAAGAAATTCCAAACATGGAAGCACGGCCTAGAATCAAAAGGCCTTAAAATTAACCTGGCTAAGACTAAAGTTCTAGTTTGTAAGAAAGAAAATAAGGCGGCGGTCCCTTCCGGGAAGTGGCCATGCTCGGTGTGTAGGAAAGGCGTAGGTAGAAACTCCATTTTGTGTCCCAAATGCAAAGTATGGGTGCATAAAAGATGTAGTGGGATCACAGGTAAGCTAACTAAGAACATAGATTTTACATGTGGCCGGTGCTCTAGTGCAATAAGTAGCAGCAAGTGCCCACAAAATACTAGCTCTTTCAACTGCGCAGAGGGTTCTATAGAAATAGTGGACAGCTTCCGTTACCTGGGTGACAAAATCAGCAGTGGGGGAGGGTGCTCTGAAAGTACAGTAGCTAGAGTCAGAACTGGATGGAAAAAGTTCAGAGAGCTTATACCACTATTAGCCGCTAAAGGGTTCTCCCTAAAAATGAAAGGCAGGTTGTATGATGCCTGCATACGAACAGCAATGTTGCATGGCAGTGAGACCTGGGCATTGTGTGCAGAGGATATACGCAGACTAGAGAGGAACGAAGCTTGCATGCTCCACTGGATGTGTAATAGTAATATACGTGAACGGCAAAGCATAAACGAACTAAGGAAAAAATTAGAAATAAGAGGGATCAGATGTTGTTTACTTGAGAGAAGGCTATGTTGGTATGGTCACGTGATGCGCATGAAAGACGATAGCTGTATAACAAAGTGCAGGGCAATAAAGATAGACGGTAGCCACGGAATAGGCAGACCCAGAAAAACCTGGGACGAGCTGATAAATTCCGACCTCACACTTACACCTCTCCAAGACAATGTCACTGGACCGAGACCTTTGGCGGTACTCAGTAATAGAGAAGACCCGCCTTACCTAAATACAAAGTAAAACCTACTACAGTCAGTAGGCATCTCTAACAAAATACACCCACGTCCCACCAGCCCCCACCCCATCCACACCACCCCTTTCAATGTAAAGTTATGTTGGTGCCACAACATCCAGGCCGAAACAAATGAGATCGTGTAGGTGTCACGACAAAAAACACACAGTCCACGCTGTAATGTGGCTGTGTAGGCAACACGGTAAAAACCTCCCAGCCCCACACTGTAAATGTGGTTGGTGTTAGGAAGGGCATCCAGCTGTAGAAAACCTGCCAGACAGTCCTATGCGAGCAAGACAATCACTCTTGCCTCAAGTAGGAAAACCCCCGTCCAAACCCATGCAAGCGTGGAACACGGACGTTAAATGTTGATGATGATGATGATGATGATATATATGTGTGTATGTATATATATATATATATATATATATATATATATATATATATATATACATATATATATATATATATAAATATAGAGTTAATTATAATATATATGTGTGTGTGTATATATTTATATATATTATTTTTGTCTCCTATATGTTCAGAATATGAAAAACAATTGGATATGACAGAGAAGGGTGTGAAACCTGGAACATCGCTATTAAGTAAAAAGTCTAAATTATTGACACAAAATAAGAAGCAGTGGCTATTAAACAAATATAGAAGGGTACATATTTCAATTTTTCTTTTTTAATGTAAAATAGTTGTTTTATCCTTTAGCATTCAAACCGGCCATATCCAGCCAGAATTCTCTCACCTCTTTCTGTTCAAACTGGCCATAACCAGCCACACATACTTATGTTAAGATATTGTTCTCAAAATAAATAATATCAAAATCTCATAGATTCGATATTATGTGAGACAATTATGTGAGATAAAGTCTTTACCATGAAAATATATTAGTAAATATAGGGTAATGTAAATGCTAAAGGGTTAAACCCAGTTAGAGGCAATGAAATTAATTATAATTATATAAATATATTTTTGTAGGACACAACAGAGTGGAAGAAAGCTTCAGAGGAGCTGAGTCTATGTTAAAGCTTTGTAGCATTTCACCTTATTATGTCAGCAATTTCCAATTATAGTATCTAAGAAGTGAAGACTTCTAGTGTCCTTGAATCTAGGGCCACATCCCTACTCACCACCATCAGCACAGAGTTGGTTACCTGCAGGTGTGAGCCTCTTGAGCCATAATGGCACTTCCAACGCATCTCCCTAACCATCCTCTGAGGAAAGGCCTTCTCTATTCTGTCCACTGGGGCTGCAAACAGTCAGCACATGGGCCCCTCCATTTGCTCGTAATAGTGAGAGATGGGGAGAGTGGGAGAAACAGAGGTGGTGGCAGTGGGAGATTGGTTCATTTGTGATCGGACCGGGGATATATGTATATGTTTCACAGACACACACACTTTCAATAACATATATGACATTACACATGATTCAGACCCTAGTAGCTAAGCCCCAGAGGGATACATATCACTAGGCAGTCCCATCCTTGACATATTAACTACATGAAAGCCAAAATGTTAATTATTCTTGATCATGTAACCCATTCACCTCTTCAGTGCCATAGACAAGATAACTCATCCTAACATGTATGCATTCCAATGCCACAGATGAGATAACTTGTCCTAACATGTTTGAACACTTTTCCAATAGTTTACAACTTCAAAGCTAGATGGGGTTTTCTAGTTTATTGATGTGACATTTGTCAATCATTCAGATGTGTTGTTAATAAATGTTTGTATAAAAAAAATAGTCATTTTACTAAAAAAAAAGATGGCACAGCAACTGTAGCTGTGTAAAATGTATGTGGCAGTCAATAGGTTAATGTGTGCAAGATATTTTCATATTTGATATATTCCATAAGGATCATATTTGTTTTTTTTATAATAATTTTTCATTTCAAACGAAATGCTTTATGTGTCATTAGTTTTGATGACTGTTTTGTTTTGCAGATAACTCAACCAGCACTATACTCTGAGGAAGAAATGTCAAATGCTTCTGAAAAGTTTTCTGATGTCCCATACCTTCAAGATCAGGAATTTAAGCAAATAAAGAGAACAACCCTGACAAGACCTCCAAAACCAACACTAGCTCAACTTTTATGTGGTATTATAAAGACACCGGGCAAAAAACAGCTAGACAGATTACCTTCATCATGTAGTACCATGTCATTAATAGAATTAATAGTTGAAAAACAAATACCAGAATTTCAACAAGATATAAATAATATCATGTTAAATCATTGGTTCAAGAAGCGTTTTACTGAAAATCTAGAGGTAAACAATTTAGAAATAAGAAATATACATATATATATATAAAGTCTGCGGTGTTGATACTGGAGAAATCTCAAATCAGGGAAGTACTCTATACATGGGGAGAAGACATCATCATCTTCTTTATATCCATTTTTCCATGTTTGTATTGGTTGGATGGGTGCCTTTCAACAGAGCATCTCTCCACTTGCCATATTTCTTTGTCATCTCCTCTTTGAGTCTCAGCTCACACACCACTGCCCAGATCTTTCTTGGTCTACCTCTACTGTGGCTTCCATCCACTGGCATTTCCTGGCACCTCTTTGCCCAGCAATCATCATTTGTGCACATCACATGTCTGTAACAATGCAGTCTTCTCTCCTGCACATCACCTCAGATTCCTCTTAAACCCAGCTTCTCCCGCAACTCATACAAAGTCTGCCTTTCTTTCCTTTCACACTTACATTGCACATCCATTGAAGCATGGTTGCTTCATTTCTCTCCAGTCTTCACATCACCTCTGCAGTCACAGTTCATGTTTCACTACCATGCAGCGTTGCACTCTGCACATAGGCATCAATTTGTATGTAGGGAGAAATCTTTTGTGGTCAACAGTAAGAGCAGCTCTCTAAGCTTTTTCCATCATCTCCTTATTGTATCTATTATGCTCTTGGAGCACCCTCCTCTATTGCTAATTATGTCACATAGACGTGAAATTTGGTAATGAATACCCAAAATTGGGAGATCACTCAATCTGTGGAATGAGTACAAAGATATCTATTACAATAACTCTGTTGTATTTAGGTACAATTCTTTCTTTGACTGCCTGTGACAAGCCCCAAATTATCTGCTGAGGGGTGTGGTGTAGGGATGTGGGTGAGGGTGGGGTGTTAGGACATGGGAGGTGTGCGGAAAGGGGAAAGTTAGGGGAAAGTAGAGCATACTAGATGTAGGCTTCAACCTGTGCACATGGGAAGATGAGTCTTCTGTATCACTGCATAATGCCAGAGATATCGATCTTGTATCATCGCCTTTGAAAGGTGCACTTGTGCAAGGTCAGCTTTTATCACCTCATCCCAAGTCTTCCTAGGTCTTTATACTCCATAACTTCCATCAATTTTGAGCACCCTGCACCTTTTTTTATACAGCTGTCACCCTTCATACATATCACATGTCCATACCAATGCAATCTCCTCTCCTGCACACTGCATCTGATCCCTTTTATACCCAGTCTCTCTTTCAGTTTTGCCATTCATGTAGACTATTATACATCCATTGAAGCATATGAGCTTCATTTCTTTCCGATTTCTGCAGGTACTCTGCACACAGCACCCAAGCCTCATTACCATGCAACATTGCTGTTCGTATACATGCATCATACAATCTGCCCTTCATTTTGAGGAAAAAAACCTTTTGTAGGTAGCTAGCATTGGTCATAACACCCTGAACTTTCCCCATCCCATCCTCATTCTGACTATTGTACTTTCAGAACATCCACCTCCACAGCTAATTTCGTCATATATGTATACACATATGTATATGTATATATATATGAAAGCATATACAATATGTTTATGTATAATAAACATACATAAGTCTTGTTATGAGTAAATTTAAGTTATGATAATTTTGCAACTACCTCCAGAGTAGGGTGAGAACACCAAACATTAGTGTTTCAGGGTTTTTATCCATCTTCATTGATCTTTACTCATTCAGTACTAAACCAGAATAAGCTATAGCTTATATAGATTTTGCGGATGATATATTTAAAGAGATGCTCATTTGCATATACTGCAGGTTTGGTGGTGGGGATTATGACGTGCTTGTGGATTGACAGAACCGAAGTTGTCCCCAGTTGTGTGGACAGTGAGCATGAGAAGTTGTGTGTGATTTTTGGATAGTTGAGAGGTTTCTATAACTAGATATCCTTCCCATTACCAACCACTTTACAGGGCACTAGAGAGGTTGTTGAGTCATGACTGAAGTATTCTATCAACTCTTTTTCGCATAGTTTTTATAACTAGAAGCCTTTCCTAACACCAACTGCGTTATGGATTGAGATGTCTGCATTTATTGTAGCACTAACACTGCAAATGAATGACAAAGGTACATGATGTAAAGTTTATTCATACATTTGTTTCAACTAAGATTTGGATCACTACTTGCATTTTACAATCTTCAATCATCTTCATCATTATCATCATCATCATCATCATCAACATCATTGTCGTCCATCTTCCATGCTAGTATGGGTTAGACAGAATTGTCCCATTTAGAGGCAAGTTGGGTCAGATGACCGCATCTTGCTCATACAGAGGACTATTTCTGGCTGGTTTTCTACAGCTGGATGCCCTTCCTAGCGCCAACCACATTTACTGTGTGTGCTGGGTGCTTTTTGGCATGTCTTTTACACGACCACTTTATAGTGTAGGCTGGATGTTTACGTCCATTTTCCATCCTAGCATGGGTTAGACGGGTTGTCCTGTTGTGGGTAATGCTAGGACAGGTGACCATGTCTTGCTGATACAGGGCTAATACAGGGCTGATTCTGGCTTGGTTTCTACAGCTGCATGTTCTTCCTAATGCCAACCTCATTTACAGTGAGTACTGGGTGCTAATATTTCAAATATCTTAGCAATATCACCATCATCATTATCATTGTAGCCTCATGATGATCATCGTCATCATCATTAACATACTTGTAATAGTTGTTTCTACGTTTGGCACAAGGCCAGCAATTACCCAGTACATTACTGGTACTTTATTTTATCGACCCCGTAAGGATGAAAGGCAAAGCTAACCTCAGCAGGATTTGAACTCAGAACATAACTCTATGCTACAGAGCGTGTTGTCTGATGCTCTACCGATTCTGTGAAACTTCAGCTTTCTCAGTCAGTGACTACAGCTAGCCACTATCAGCATCAACACAATGGAAGCACATGCATTGTTGTGACATTCCAATCCTCACTTTGATATCACCACCATCACTATGATATCACCAACCCCATTGTGGGATCGCTATAGACTGTGTGACATCACCATTATCACTATGACATGACAATTGCCATTGTGACATCCTAATTACCACAATCTTATCACAGTTATCATTATGACATTATCACTGAGACACCACCATTTCTATGATATCACCATCTTCATTGTATGATCACTATAGGTAGTGTGATATCACCATTATCACTGAGACATCACCACCATTTCTATGATATCACCATCTTCATTGTATGATCACTATAGGTAGTGTGATATCACCATTATCACTGAGACATCACCACCATTTCTATGATATCACCACCCTCATTGTATGATCACTATAGGTAGTGTGATATCACCATTATCACTGAGACATCACCACCATTTCTATGATATCACCATCTTCATTGTATGATCACTACAGGTAGTGTGATATCACCATTATCACTGAGACATCACCACCATTTCTATGATATCACCATCTTCATTGTATGATCACTACAGGTAGTGTGATATCACCATTATCACTGAGACATCACCACCATTTCTATGATATCACTATCTTCATTGTATGATCACTATAGGTAGTGTGATATCACCATTATCACTGAGACATCACCACCATTTCTATGATATCACCATCTTCATTGTATGATCACTACAGGTAGTGTGATATCACCATTATCACTGAGACATCACCACCATTTCTATGATATCACTATCTTCATTGTATGATCACTATAGGTAGTGTGATATCACCATTATCACTGAGACATCACCACCATTTCTATGATATCACCATCTTCATTGTATGATTACTACAGGTAGTGTGATATCACCATTATCACTGAGACATCACCACCATTTCTATGATATCACCATCTTCATTGTGGCATCACCATATTTTTGTGTAACCACTATCAGCCATGTGACATTAGCATCGTCGTAGTGACACCAGTTTCTTCTGTTTCATTATTTTTTATATTCTATACATCATGAAACCATTTTTTTTTAAATTTAATGCTTAATTTCTCTCATTTGGTACAGGTTCTAGAAAATTTAAAAAAAAGCACTGATTTCAATCTTATCTTAATTGATATGCTTGAAAATAGCCCCATTGATAACCAGATCAATATTCTTAATGCATTCATTGATTTTGCCTCTAAATATGGATTAGATAACAACGAACTAATTGCTTTAGAAATTATTGAGCTTTTAAAAAACACTTACTTAAATACAGAAAATTCTGTTGAGAAGCTGAATGCACTTATGCAGGCTGCAATGAAGAGTTTGGAAATATTAGGTGTTACAAATGATGTGATCATTTTAGAAGTGATGAAATATTTCATTCATGGTGATGAAGTGACAAGGTTTGTATGTTATTTGATAATGTAATTGAACTGTTTATTAATGCTTTTCTTTTCTAGATTGGGAGATTTATCCATGTAATGAATTGATTTCTGGACACTAAACTAATTTTTGTAAAAGTGTATAGTTCGCTAAATTCACCCAAGTATATTGCTTTTTGTTAGGGTTCACAACTGCATAGATTTCATGTGGCTCCTATGAGATAGCAGTTCTTAAGAAGTTTCTTAGGTGTTTTAGTGTTGGGGTCCCAGTCTTATCATATCACCATTTTTCCAGTGAAAGGAGAGGGTATTTGAATGTATAATGCACAGAGTCAGAATATACACTACAAGACATTCAACATTCTATCAAATCTGCTAATCCCCAAAGGAGTACTTTATTGACTCCAAAAGTATGAAACAAAAGGATGAAAGTTAAACTTGACATCAGCAGGATTTAAACTCAAAGTGCGGAGAACTGTAACAAATACTACAAGGCATTTTAACTGCCTTACCCAAGTATATTACTGTTACTTATTTTATTAATATTGAAGACATAAAAATGAAGTTGATGCTAGTGGGATTTCAACTAAGAAATAAATGGGCTTAAACTATGTAACATTCTTTTTCAATCTGTCACTATATTTATGTATGAGTTGGTGCCTCAATAAAATGCAACAGTACACTCACAAAAGTAGTAGTGTTGGTGTATTGATAAAATGTACCCAGTGCACTCTCTAAAGTGGTAGTGTGGGTGTCATGATAAAATGTACTATGTACACACTGTTTAGTGGTTGGCATTGGGAAAAGAAACTCTGCCAAAATGAAACCTATGAGCAAAGTGTGGTCACTTGACCTGTTTAGTCTCAGTTGGCCCATCCAACAAATGCCAGTATGAAAATGGGATGTAAAATAGTGACAATAGTGGTGATGATTGATACAAAATCATTACAGTGGTATATCTGTCAATAAATAGGTTGTGTTGAACATTGACTATTCTATATACTTATCATCATCATCATCATCATCAGGTTTAGCGTCCGTGTTCCACGCTTGCATGGGTTTGGACGGAGGTTTTCCCACTTGAGGCAAGAGTGGTTGTCTTGCTCGCATAGGACTGTCTGGCGGGTTTTCTACAGTTGGATGCCCTTCCTAACACCAACCACATTTACAGTGTGGGGCTGGGAGGTTTTTACCGTGTTGCCTACACGGCCACATTACAGCGTGGACTGTCTGGCGGGTTTTCTACAGCTGGATGCCCTTCCTAACACCAACCACATTTACAGTGTGGGGCTGGGAGGTTTTTACCGTGTTGCCTACACGGCCACATTTACAGCGTGGACTGTGTGTTTTTTGTCGTGACACCTACACGATCTCATTTGTTTCGGCCTGGATGTTGTGGGACCAACATAACTGTACATTGAAAGGGATGGGGTGGAGGTGGTGGGACGGGGGGGGGGTGTTTTGATAGAGATGCCTACTGACTGTAGTAGGTTTTTACTTTGTATTTAGGTAAGGCGGGTCTTCTCTATTACTGAGTACCGCCAAAGGTCTCGGTCCAGTGACATTGTCTTGGAGAGGTGTAAGCGTGTGAGGTCGGAATTTATCAGCTCGTCCCATGTTATTCTGGGTCTGCCTACTCCGTGGCTACCGTCTATCTTTATTGCCCTGCACTTTGTTATACAGCTGTCGTCTTTCATGCGCATCACGTGACCGTACCAACGTAGCCTTCTCTCGAGTAAACAACATCTGATCCCTCTTATTTCTAATTTTTTCCTTAGTTCGTTTATGCTTTGCCGTTCACCTATATTACTATTGCACATCCAGCGGAGCATGCAAGCTTTGTTCCTCTCTAGTCTGCGTATATCCTCTGCACACAATGCCCAGGTCTCACTACCATGCAGCATTGCTGTTCGTATGCAGGCATCGTATAACCTGCCTTTCATTTTTAGGGAGAACCCTCTAGCGGCTAATAGTGGTATAAGCTCTCTGAACTTTTTCCATCCAGTTCTGACTCTAGCTACTGTACTTTCAGAGCACCCTCCCCCACTGCAGATTTTGTCACCCAGGTAACGGAAGCTGTCCACTATTTCTATAGAACCCTCTGCGCAGTTGAAGGAGCTAGTATTTTGTGGGCACTTGCTGCTACTTATTGCACCAGAGCACCGGCCACATGTAAAATCTATGTTCTTAGTTAGCTTACCTGTGATCCCACTACATCTTTTATGCACCCATACTTTGCATTTGGGACATAAAATGGAGTTTCTACCTACGCCTTTCCTACACACTGAGCATGGCCATTTCCCAGATGAGACTGCCGCCATATTTTCTTTCCTACAAACTAGAACTTTTGTCTTAGCCAGGTTAATTTTAAGGCCTTTTGATTCTAGGCCGTGCTTCCATGTTTGGAATTTCTTCTCTAGTTCGGTCATTGATTCAGCTATGAGCGTTAGATCATCTGCGTATAGGAGTTCCCATGGGCAGCCGGTCTTGAACTCCTCTGTTATAGCCTGAAGGGCAATAATAAATAGTAGGGGGCTAAGAACAGAGCCCTGATGGACACCAACTTTTACGCTAAACTCTTCACTATATTCGTTGTTAATTCTAACCTTACTGACTGTTTCTTTATACATGGCTTGTATAGCTCTCACAAGCCATTCGTCAACACCTAGTTTTCTAAGAGACCACCAGATAATGGAACGGGGGACTCTGTCGAAGGCTTTCTCCAAGTCGACGAAAGCTAAGTATAGGAGTTTACTTTTAGCTAGGTACTTCTCCTGTAGTTGTCGTACAATGAAAAGAGCGTCTGTGGTACTTTTGCCTGACACAAATCCGAACTGCATTTCATCTAGATCAATTCTCTCTCTGATTAGTTGCGCTATTACTTTTTCCGTGACCTTCATGACCTGGTCGATTAATTTAATGCCTCTATAGTTACTCCTATCTAGGGCATCTCCTTTTCCCTTATAGCAGTTAACGATGATGCTGCTACGCCAGTCCTTCGGAACAACCCCATTCTGTACGACTTGGTTAACTATCCGGGTGACCATGGTGTGTCCCACCGAACCAGATGCCTTCAGCATCTCAGCAACTATTTCCGAAGGACCAGCCGCCTTACCCGTCTTCATATCTTTGATTGCCTTGCTTATTGTACTACCCTGGACTAACACTGCTGGTCCCTCTATTGGGTCGATGTGGGGGAGACTGTCTTTCTCCCATTTGTTCTCCTCATTTAGAAGCCTTTCGTAGTGACACTTCCAAGCTACCTTCTTATCAGCGTCGGTGATGGCAAGTATGCCATCATCGTTAAGCACACACTTCTCCCCGACAATATCACGGTTTTCCTTGACACATTGCCTGGCAATCCTGAACACCTCACGTTTTTGGTCCTCACGTTGTAGAACATGCTTGAACTTTCTTTCCTCTGCTTCCCTTCTTGCGAAGTACACTTGTCTCCTAGCTTCCCCCCTGGCTACCTGATAGTCTTCTCTACTTCCCCCATCCCGCCATGCTTTCCAAGCCTGCTTTTTGGCCTTAATTGACTCCTCCACCTTACTGTTCCACCACCATGTTACTCTCCTCCTACCTACAGGCCTGCTCCAGCCACAGACTTCGTCTGCCGCCGTCAGCAGGTTTGCAAGCCAAGAAATATGTGACAAAAAAAGAATTGATGGTAATATGAGGGTTAACTATAATCGAGGTCAATATTTTGCTGGTTTTCATCAATTTCAAAATTCTACATATATGTGGTGCTAAAATATTTTCACTTTGGAGGTGAAATTCATTTTTTGATGTGTTTTGAATGAATATGGCCTTCAAAATGGTTGGAAATTGGTAAAAATCATTATGTAATGGAGTTGTGAAACAAAAACTGTACTCTAAATGACACATAAAACATTTTAAATATCAAAATATTACAACCTCATAAATATATTCTCTATCAATGAGAATGGCACCATCTAAACATTATATGTTGATTAGATTTGGCTTATGCATGGGGTTTGAATTTTTGCCTAGTATTTCTCAATTAAAAGGTATGGGTTGGGGGTTATAACTGGATTGGCTTATATTTGAGTATGTTTTTTTGTTTATCTTGAAATAATAGTCCCCATTTTTCAATGAATCATCACAAAATTTGGCACAGATCCAGATCAATGTCAGAATCATCCACAAAGGAAAAAAAAAATTCAACTCCCATCTGTTCCTGTGATGAAAGAATGAATTACAGAAAAGAGATGAAAGTATCAGTAGAATGGGTGTGGGAGAAAAAAAAGAAACAGAATGAACCAATTTTTATGTCAAACTCTGTTGTTCTCATTCTTTTCTTTTTCCTCCCCACTTCTCTCTTATATATGTTTGTGTGTATGTATATGTATTTATAAAATGAATGGAAATCAGTCAATGATTAGCAGTTAATAAATTAGCAAAATTAGCAAAAGGCTCTTCTGGTATATATGGTAATGACAAGAAGCAGTAGATAATGATGGTGTATAACAATAGTTTATAAAATAGGGCTGAGAGAACTATTCTGTAGTATGTTGCTACAATAATATGTATTCTGCAATATTGTCAAAGTCTTTACTCCTAGTTGTAGAGAAGATTACATTAATAAGGAAAAGAGTGATGGTTATAAGGATGGTGGAGATAATGATAGTAATGGTGATAATGCTAAAGTAATTGAAATACAGGCATGAAAACATTGGGAAAGAAGTGGTAATGGCGATGGTAGTAGCAATATTACTGAAAATATAAAATATGAAATGTTGAATATTAGGGCTAATACTTATGGCCTGGGAAGAGCTACAGTTTATGGTATGTGCCACAGGTATGACATTATTGCAAACTACCTATTATAGTAATTCTTTTAGTTTCTATATTTAATGAACAATCTAGCTACAGCCACTTCTGAGCTTTGTAGACTGTGGACAATCCAACATTGCAACAGAATTTTTACAAATTTTTTAGCTCTGCATCCTGTAAATGTTGATATGACAGCTATTTCTAGTAGGTTGAATGTCAATAAAAACGTTTCCTTATCTTTAGTTAGTAAATAATTGTTTCTATTTTTGGCACAAGGCCAGCAATTACATCAGTGCATTACTGGTGCTTTATTTTATCAACCCCGTAAAGATGAAAGGCAAAGTTGACCTCGGCGAGATTTGAACTCAAATCGTAAAGGGCTGTAACTTTATGCTGCTAAGCATGGTGTCCGACCCTTTACCAATACTGCCAATTCACCACATTCAGTTAGTAAATAATTGTTTCTACTTTAGGCACAAGGCCAGTAATTACCCAGTGCATTACTGGTACTTTATTTTATCGACCCCGTAAGGATGAAAGGCAAAGTCAACCTCGGCGGGATTTGAACTCAGATCATAAAGGGACGTAACTATGCTGGAAAGCATGGCGTCCGACCCTCTACCGATACTGCCAATCCACCGCCCATTCAGTTAGTAAATAATACCCTGACTTTGGTTATTTCATCAAAGATATGCTGTAACATTTCTAAAGAGGGTTGAAGTTAATGGGAATAATGAACTGTGGCTTAGCAACTATTTCTCCATGATATTAAATGTATAAAAGTTTTATTGTCAATTGTTTTTATAGCTGTCAATTGTTTTTATAACTAATAAATTCTTCTTTTTTCTTTTTTCTTTTTTCTTTTTTCTTTTTTCTTTTTTCTTTTTTCTTTTTTCTTTTTTCTTTTTTCTTTTTTCTTTTTTCTTTTTTCTTCTTTTTTCTTTTTCTTCTTTTTCTTCTTCTGTCAGAAGCAACCATCTCCAACTGATCTGGCCTAATCCCCAAGCGTGACCAGCCAAGCTCATGGATGTTATCCAACCATCTTGCTTTGGGTCTCCTGCTGGTTGGTTTTGCCTGTAAAATCTGTCCAGCGATTCTTTTCTGAGACATTCTAAACACATGCCCACAGTATCAGAGCTGTGATCTCTCAATTCAGAGAAGTAGCATCTCTACCTGGAGTGACTCTCTGATCTATGCACTCTATCGAGTAATGTTACTCCAAAGACCCTTCGGAGGAACCCCATTTTGGCCGCTTGTATTCGCAAGGATATTCTTTTGGCCATAACACAAGATTTGATTATGAGATATCTATGGAACCCATTATCTATCAAGAAAACTTAAACAAGCTGTTATGTGATTTATTCAGAAATACACCAAACTGGTCAGAGTCAGGTTTGAATTCATGACTAATGGCAATGTTAATTTTGTAGTTTAATTTGATTGAAGCTTCTTTTTTTTTTTACAGAAATTGTGTAATTAATTTACTGAAGACATTTGGTGTAGAAGATCATTGTCAATCCATCACCACGGAATTCGAGGACTTTCCAACAGAAGGGGAGACAACTTCTGTATGGACAAATACACATTTACAGCTTGGATTATGGTTCAATAAGTAAGCAAATTGTTTCATTTTATTGTTTACTAGCATTAAAGCCCGGCGTTGCTCGGGGTCAGTAAGTTACCAAAGTTAGGTTGCACCACCCATTTTATGGCAGCACTTTTTTGTCTGCCAGGCACTGGGTGAATGAATTGCAGACCTGGACTGCCGAAGCAGGAGCTGCGCCAGCAGTGACAATTGTAGTTTCACCTATGGATATTATATCTGTGCAAAGAAGTGTTAAAATTTATTGTTTCACAGTACTTGCGCAACATGTGCGTAGACGATGCCAGCCGAACAACAGAGCTGCGATGGAGTTGTTCTGCATGGTTGTCTAATGTGTGTTTTCTAAATTTAAGACAGTAGGGAGGGGTGTGATATGGGGGAGAGTTAGCTGCTGTTTCTAGCAGGTTTAGTGACCTCATAGAGGATATGTGTTTTCTAAATTTAAGACAGTAGGGAGGGGTGTGATATGGGGGAGAGTTAGCTGCTATTTCTAGCAGGTTTAGTGACCTCATAGAGGATATTATTGTGTATAGTAAATAAACTGATAGTTCTTTCTTCCACGTTCGTTGAGAGATGTTTTAAAAAAGATTTACCGCTATTTTTTTTTTGTTGTTGAATAAATTTATCTGTTGCTTTTGAATAATTGTTGTCATTGAAGTAAATAAATGTTTGACCATTCCACACTCAAAAACAAACGTTCTTTCTCTCTCTCTCTCTCTCTCTCTCTCTCTCTCTCTCTCTCTCCCTCTCTCTCACTCTCTATCTCCTTCATTTCTTTCTCTCTTCTTTCTTCGGCGTTCCTAAAGGAAGTTTGTAAGTTTAAGCGTATATAAGAGAAAGTTGCAGCATGTATGTAGTTTTAAGGGGAGTAGAGAGAGGTTATCAGATTGTATTAGAGGGGTAAAGCGTCATGTATTTAGTTTTATCGATTATTTCCGTAATTGTGGGTGAGTTTGAAATAAATAAATAGTCGTTGACCTAAGTTAGACCATTTACAACATTCTTACAGACTTTGAGTTGAATCGGTTTGAAATTGTGCAAATGTATAAAATTGAAACATACAGACAGACACAAAAATCTGCCTTTTATAGATAATGATTAGAAATAAATAAAAAAGTTAAGGATGCTTATTTTATTTTTACATCTTAGTCAGAGGGGGCTGGCCAACACCCATGATCCTTTGTTTTTTAGGGCTACTGAAATTGGTGAGAGGAAGAGAGAAAATTATCCTCAAGCCAGAAATCAGTCTAAAATGCTTGCAACAAATTGAAATTTGCTAAAGGGGCTTTAGGATCCGATGATGGTGTTAACTTAAGCAATGCATTAAGTCTATCTCTCAAGAACATAGGATGCAAAAAAACTGGAACACATACTGCAAGGTAGCTTATCCAATGCTCTAAAAAATTCTGCCATCTTTATCAACCTTGAAAGTATGAAAGGTAATGTTGACTTCAGCCATATTTGAACTTGGTGTTCAAACCTAAAACAAATATCACATGGTATTTTCCCACTGTAACAACTGCCAATATGATAACTATATATGTTGATATCTTTGATGTAGAGGTTTACTGCAATACTCAGGTTGGTAATATAATATACAGTGTTCCCAAAAAATGTATACACACATTTATTAGAATGCTGTTGAAGCGTGTATACATTTTTGGGGAACATCTTTGTTTGAATGAATAAATCTGCAAAAAAGTACTAATAATTTCAAATAGTTGATTTGTTTTAGTGTGTTTACAGATAAATGTATCACCTAACAATAACTACTTGACTTTGTGATTGTGGTCACCATTTTCAGCTCGACATGTATGACTAATGTTTTTTATTAATGTATATAATCATGTTTAGGAAACATAATGTAGCTTGTCAAATGAGCATGATGTAATATAACACAATTTTAGGCAATGTTCACTTATTTCAGATGGAAACAGCAGTTTCGACAAGATCTCAAAGCTTCAATTGGTGACGAAAGTAAAGATCATTTCAAGACAAAGTCAATTACTGGATATCTAGAGGTAAGTTTACACACTTTTTTTTGTTGTGTAGATTAGTTTCTGACAATGAATCCTGATATTAAACCCATCACCAAGAGATGGGATAAATACTTAAAGGTTAACCTATTGCTGATCTTGACTAAAGTAAATCGGGATCATTTTTAGGGGGGAATTATAGAGTAAATATTAGAAGCTTAATGTGTACTTCAAATTAATTAGATTAAATGAGATTAATTTATTAGTGTGAGCTGATACAAATATTTGATAGTTAACTTGTTATTAAAAGTTTAGCAATTTATTAGGGATGTTTAAACTAATCTTCTCAATTCTTTCTTCTCTAGCCAGCACCTCCATTCTACTTTGACCTTAAGCTACAATTCTTGCTTTGCCCTATTTGGGATTTACAGATATTATCCTATATTATTACCTTATCCCTATTATACTTTCTCCTAATAGTGTAGTATCTATTTTCTATGCTTGCATGGGTTAAACAGCTGTCTTGTGCTGAGGCCAGACTGGTCAGGTGACTAGGTCCTGCTTGTACGCTTTGTTTTGACTTTGTTTCTATAGCTGGATGCCCTTCCTAACACCATCCGCTTTATAGCATGTACTGGGAGCATAGTTTCTATGGCTGAATGCACTTCCCAACATCAACCACTTTACAGCATGTGCTGGAAGCATTTTATGTGACTTCGATACTACTACCTTACAGTAAGGACTGGGTGCTTTTGTCATTACAACATTAGGGTGCTCAGTGTAATTGGTCTTGCTGAGGAATAGTTTAGAAAATGTGTTTACTTTTTAAAAAGCCACTACAATGCAGATGAACTATAAATAAGAGTTGAATAAGTTGTGGAAAATACTCCTGAAGTTGAAATATTTAATGTACTAAGAAAAGAACTGGGTATAAGAAGTATTGGATACACTGTACAAGAGAAAAGATAGCATTTGTATGGATATGTGATGCATAATGAGGATGTCAGCTGCATAAAGAAATGTAGGACAACTAAACTGAACCTGTGTAAGAGGAAGACTAAGGAAAACACAAGAGAATGTGATGAAGGCTGACATCATAAAATAGAAGCTCACAAAAGAGATGTAACAGGATTGAGTTGACTGATACTTTTCCTTATTACACAAGACTTGCTCTTCCATGTGAGCAGAATGAAATAAGATTGGGAAGGATGGTAGGGTATCAACATTTAGGTTTCCCCACTGCCAATAGGTCCCTTCCTCCCTTCTTCCTGACCCCTCTCCTTTTGTCTTCACCCATCTTAGTCTACCACACCTTATGTCACTGACGTCCCCTTTTGCTATCTAAACTATCCCCACCTACCCTCACTCATTCTCATTGGCTACATAACTGGGGAATGGCTTGAGTTCTGTCAGGCGTCTACCACCCTCTTGTGTCCATCCAACGACCCCATACCCACTGAAAGATGCTGCCCACACATAAAGAGAGGTATCTTAATCATGTGTATATCCACCAATCTTATGAATCTACTGCCTCCCCCATACTCCACGATGAGCTACCAATCTTCACTCTTCTTCTCTTCAAGACCACCTCCATAAAGCAACAATTGCTCTCACTTTATTTCCCTATCTTGTGCAGCTGTAATGATGATGATGATCATCATCATATATATATAGTCAAAACATTAAAAAAAATAGTACCAGACTACATTACAATAATGGCATATTAGTATACCTCTTTAAAAAAAGGTTAGAAAAGTTTTGACATTTTGTATGTTAGTCCTTCATTGGAAGTTAAATACCTTCATTGGAAGGTAGATACAGAGAGGAGGAAAAAGAAGACAAACAAGAAAGAATGGAATATTGAGAAAAGAGGAATGAGAAAAAAATCTCAAGTGTAGTTACTTGTCAGCCATCTTAGAAAACGATGTATATGTGATGATGATGATGATAAGAGGGTATTCCAAAAATGTATACGCACCTTTAATGTTTATAAATACAATGTGTATTAAGATATATCTAAGTTTTATAATTCAATTTAAAGAAGATAAATGTTCAAACATTTTAAGTTATCACAATGTTTAAATTGATGTCTGTTTGTGTTTAGACATTGCTTACAATATGGGTTAATGGAATTGCAAATATCACAAATAATTTGCTTTCATTTCATTGATTGTTGCTAGTTTTACATGATAAACCCTATATTTTAGGTGTTCCCATAAAAAAGTCCATTGCTACTCCTTTACCCAATTTATCTGCAGATTTTCATCAAGATAGGCCCTTACATAACAATGATAGGCACTCTATCATGCAGGAAATGAAACTCCTCTTGTCAACTTCTACTACAAGTTAGAAAAGTTAAGTGTCTATAGATAATTTTATATATATATATATTTGAGCGTTAACCTCCGACTTCAGAGCTATGATTCAAAGTACATGTTCAATGCTCAAACAGTTATTTAAGAATTGAGACAACTAGCAAGCAATATAAATCAAAAAAATATTTCTGCTTTTATTACAGCTGTCTCTTGCAGATTATCCAACTAAGCTTTAGTTTAGCATATTTCTACATTCAGTGTTAAGCTTTTTTTATTATTACTTTTTTGTTTTATCAGATGACTTTGAATAAAAGTTATTTCTAAAATAACAATCTGATTAAACTTGATTGACAATTGTTTTGGAACTAAAATCTGATACACAAGTTACTTCACTTTTCTGTTTTCATATAGTTTATACAAGTTCTTTTATGTGTTTTGTTCACTATGACTGTCAATGTTGGTGCACTCACTTCAGTTGCATAGTCCTTTATTCTTAATTAAATCATTTATTTTAACCCTTTAATGTTCAAACCGGCCAAAACCAGCCAGAATTCTCTACCTTTTTCTGTTGAAACTGGCTGTAACTGGTCACTCAAACTGATGTTAAGGTATTGTTCTCAAAATAAATACTTTCAAAATCTCATAGATTCGATATTATGTGAGATAATTATGTGAGATAAAGCATTTACCATGAAAATATAATAGTATATATAGAGTAATGTGAATACTAAAGGGTTAAAATAATAATATAGTTATAACTTATTAATAATTCTTTGCACACTGTTATCCTCAATATAAAGTAATTCTAAGTTGTTGATTCCCCTTTGTAGTCATTTTTCACAATTTACATTACTTTCAGAAATGCTTGAATATCATAAAAATACACATTCCCCTCTTTTATATATCTGAACTCCAATGACCATTGCAATAAATCTATAATTGCTCACATTTCATTATTTTCTGTTAAGAGCAGTGGATTGGCATTATCATAAAGCGTCTGAGTTCAAATCCTGCCGAGGTTAGCTTTCTTTGCCTTTCATCCTTACAAGGTCAATAAAATAAAATACCAGTAGTGCAATAAAATACCAGTAATACCAGTAATGGGTTGATTTAATCTACTTTCCCTTTCCCCCAAAATTGTTGGGCTTGTACCTAAATCAGAAACCATTATTTTCTGTTAAATATACCCTCCTGCAGCAGTAAATATTATATTAATTATTTCTAAAAGCTATACTGAGTATATTAAAATCACCTCTGTTAAACTATGCATTCTTCAATTGGTTGATAATGAGAATACTGGTTATTTACTAAGGAGTGTGGCTTAGTTATTAGGGTGTTTGGCTCATGAGTTTGATTTCTAGTGGTGCATTGTGTCCTTGAGCAAGATACTATATTTCCTTTTTTCTAGTCCACTTAACTGGAATAAATGTTCCTGTGATTCAAAGAGTGAACTTTGTCATACACTGTGTCATGCTGAATTAGCAGAATCATTACAACCTTGGATAGAATGTTTTGCAGTATGTCTTATGCAGTATTTGTTTTGATTCTCGGCATTTCGAGTTCAATTTGAACTATGGTCAACTTTTCCTTTCATCTTTTAGAAGCCAATAAATATGTACTAGGGGTCATTATTCCTCTATCTCTTTTTCCTACCTTCTCTCACTCTCTTTATTTTTCTCTGTTTCTCTGGAAGAAATTAACTGTGTTCAGACCTGGAGAGGGGTGAGCTCTGCCAGGTTTCAATGCCCAGGATACACTGTATATCATAATGAAGCCCCTCCGATTCCAGCAGGAGTTAAGGGACCAAGTATACATATAGATATCACTGTTTACCTATTCAATCCTTTAGCATTTATATTACTCTATATATATATACTATTATATTTACTATTATTTTTTCCCAGTAGAGGCTTTACCTCACATAATTATCTAACAAAATATTGAATCTATGAGATTTTGATATTATTTATTTTGAGAACAATACCTTATCATCAGTATGAGTGGCTGGTTACAGCCTGTTTGAACAGGAAGAGGTGAGAGAATTCTGGCTGGATACAGCCGGTTTAAATGCTAAAGGGTTAATGCGGGTATCATTTGTAAAGCTCTCTAGAAATATTTATGCAGTGAGGCAGGGGAAAAAAACAATATTAGTCGTTTTTTGGTAACTGCAGAAGACAACACTTGAAATATTTGTCTTATTCTGACTATATCAGTGAACCATAGATTCTGGATTTAGTAATGAAATAACTAATGGGTGTATACAAGATTATATATTGTTGGTGTAAAAAAAAAATACAATAAATTCAGAGATACTATCAATCATACTAATATGCAATGTGTGTTTATATATTTATTTATGTATATTTCTGTCTGTAATACTTTAAAATTTACATACACAAATATACACTCACATGCGCACACACATACACAATGCATTTCCTCTCCCGGTCATTTTATAAGAAGTTCACTTTCCAGTCACAAAGTCCTAGGTTCTATCTTTACATTTGTCTCTGTAAACAGTTATTTCCCCAAAGTTATACATTTAATCTTGTATGTCATTTGTACAAATATGCTGAACATTTATGTAAATATATTCTAGACATAAATTACTAAGACATCATTCTCATCTTTAATCACTTCCAAATGTCAATCAACATAAACAATAGGGCTTCTCTTATGCAAACCTTTAATTCATCAAATTCCCCAGTTTGTATGATTGTTCTTATATCTAGTAATCCTAATGTGTGTAGCAGACCAATCCTGAACTCAAAAATACAATATATTCAATGCTATTGTAGTCATTATTGACAGCATGAGTTTATATATAAAGATACATTGGTGGTTCAGTGGTAGAATACTCGCCTGCCACACAGGCAGCCTGGGTTCGATTTCCGGCTGATGCATCTTCTTAACTTTTTGTGGCAGTGCCCCAGCATGGCCTTAGCCCCTTGGATGGAACACAAATAAATAAGTAAATAAATATGATTTGATAGCAGGTATTCAACTGATTTACTTATTTACTATTTTTACATAGGCTTGCTATTGTTTAGTGAACGTGAGGAGTCATGGTAAATACAGTGCTGTAATACATAGTAACATGTAGCAAGTAGTATACTTCATTTTTATTGATCAAATAAAATATTTTCCTTTTTTTTTTTCGTAGGTACATCTAATAATTTTTTTTATATTTCAAAATATCTATATTCATAGAATTACTAGATATAACAAGAAAAGAAAAAAAAAATTCATTTACAAATATTAGTATTAAGCTTGCTACGCATTGCTGCACATTGATGTGCTGTATTTACCATGGCCTGGAAGTCAGTTATATTTGTTTCTTTAGCTCTTAATATCCTGTAAAGATTAAACAGAAAATATCTAAAACAAGTTTGTTAATTCAAATGTTTACAGTATCTTTACTAGTGGACAGATGGTTGTAAACATTTGCAGTAAACTAAAGAAAAGATTTTCATTTCTAATGTGATGGAGTCATAGTATTGTTTTATACTTTTAGAGAATATCTTGCTGATCTGGTTTCATGTGGTACATGAAATGAAGAGTTAAATAGACAAAAGATCCTATATTTTTTAATGAAAGATGAAATGAGCAGATGTAATGTACATAACTTTCTCAGAGTTAGTAGTAGCTTAAGGGAATTGTTTTGATTTCAGTTGGGAAATGAAACTGTTACAAACTTGATTTGATGGGATTTACCTCTGCTCTATAAAGCTATGGCTATCCTATGCAAACAGTATATTATTGTCATATGGTTTAAATAAATGCCATTGATTAATTTGAATACAGTGTTAAAAATATGAAAGGGTTAAGCAGTTAGTGAAAGGCTGAGCATGAAGCTATATAATTGTTCCAACAATATACAAATATTTAAAGTTGCAAAACCATTAGTTAATACAAGTATAAACAAACACATGTAAGATAGTATTTTAGTGTTCTGTCAGATTCAGGATTTTTTACTTGAGTAAATATCACCGGAATCTAACTACTAATTTTTATACAGAAAAGAATAAGATATATTTACAAAACGCCATATCGAATACAAGTCTTCAATTTATTGTAACTCCGTTATAATTGTGGTACACAAATATCCTCGCACCTATTTAGGTATAGTCCAAGCCCATAATTAACATGTTCATCTTCCGTGTTGTCGGTTTGAAGGAAAGCGCCAAAGAGAGAGAGAGCGGGTTGAGTTGCCGCTATTTATAACCTCTTTCCGGAAGTTGCAAAAGAGGGTTCTAGACTTTCGACGGGAAGTAACTCTAACTACTTCCCTGTCTAGAGAGCGCTACAAGACTCCCCTCTCAGACAAGAAGTCGAATGACCAAATGAAATCATTGTAGCGAGAACATGAAGAGCAAGGCAAAGGTACAAGAACATGAATGAATAAAATATGAGCAAGCAAATAGCAAAATGAGCATAAAACAAGTAATGCATTTTTACAAAGAATGTTTGAATGTAACGAATGATAAATCATAGTCATACAAAGGAGCAGAGAATATTGATGCTCAATGGTAAAATCAATGTTTTTCAAAGTCAAATAGTTCATACAACACTAGTGTACAGACTTTTCTGACACTAGTTCTATCTGAAAACTGAAAAAGAAAAGGTATGTTAATGCATGGGGTTTAAATGTATATTGTTTTTGAGAGTTTTCGTGGCCATTTTACCGTCCTGCCACCTCGTGTGACATAAGGTTGTGTGGTATGTGGTGTTTGCGGTGGAGGTGAAAGTGTTGGTGTAGGAGTGTATGTACGAAGTGTATCAGGCAGTGTGATGAGACTTTCGGAGAAAGCCTTTTTTGCTCTGTCAATGGATATTGTCTCTTTACGGCCATTGACAGCCACTGTGAAATGTTTGGGTGTATGCGAAAGCACACGAAAAGGTCCATTATAAGGTGACGTAAGAGGTTCCTTGACGGAATCATTCAGTATGAAAATGTGTGACCACGTAGAGATGTCCAATGGGACAGCAGACGAAATAGATTGGTCACGAGGGCTCATTGGTGGAAGGTCCGAGAAATACAAACGAATCCTGGTGACATATGATGCTGGGTCAAGATGTGATGAATCCACTGGTGCTAACATTTTTCCAGGAAGAGTCAATGTGGTACCATAAAGAAGTTCAGCAGAAGAAAAACCTAAATCTGTCTTAATGGCAGAACGACAACCAAGAAGCACGATAGGCAAAAATTCAGTCCAACGTTGCGGATCAGGAGTAGCGCGAAGTGCAGCTTTCAACTGTCTATGAAATCTCTCGTCCATTCCATTGGAGGCTGGGTGATAGCTGGTCGTATGGATGTGATGAGCACCCAAGAGTCGTGATATTTCACAAAATAAGGAAGCCTCAAATTGGCGTCCACGATCCGTAGTTATTTTAGTAGGAACACCGAAACGAGCAATCCAATTGGAAATGAAAGCTCGGGCAACGGACTCTGCTGTTATGTCCATGAGGGGTATGGCTTCAGGCCACCGAGAGAAACGATCGATACAAGTCAATATGTATGTGAACCCACGACTAACGGGCCATGGACCAAAAATATCCATGTGTATATGACGGAAACGTGCGTCAGGCGGGCTGAATTTCCCAAGAGGAGCGCAGATATGCCGATGAATCTTAGAATGCTGAGACTTCAAACAAGAACGTGCCCAACTGGTGATTAAACGACGCATATTAGGCCAGAAGAATCGAGCCGCAATAAGCTTCACCATGGCAGCTATGCCAGGATGTGACAAGGAATGAAGTGCATCAAAAACGGTACGCTGATGACAATCTGGAACAAGTGGTCTGGGTGAGCCAGTAGAAACATCGCAGAGAATTTTCCCCTCAGAAGATGGAAGAGGTAAATATTCCAATTTGCAGCAGGAGAACTGGTCAGAGGAAATGTCCAACGAATCCAAAGTAGGTTGGTCAGTTGCAATGGCAACTAAATCGATATGTGCAGGAGACGCAAGAGAACACACAGAAAGTCGAGATAGTGCGTCTGCGGGTATGTTGGAAGTTCCAGCTATGTGACGAATGTCACTGGTGTACTGTGAGATGAGATCCAGATGTCTATATGCTCTCGGAGAGTACTTGTCGGACTTGGATTGTAAAGCGAATGTTAACGGTTTGTGGTCCGTGAATATCGTGAACTCCCGCCCCTCCAAAAGGTGGTGGAAGTGCTTCACGGCAAGATAAATTGCCAAAAGTTCTCTGTCAAAGGTGCTGTATCTCTGTTCTGCTGGTTTTAATTGGCGAGAGAAAAATGCCAATGATTAAACTTGGTGATCGATTACATGATGCAAAACTGCGCCAATAGCACGATCAGATGCATCAACAGATAAGGAAAATCTCGCATTTGCAACAAGATAGGCAAGGAAGGAAACTTTAGCTAGCTCAGACTTGACGGATTTAAAAGACTGCAATGCATCGGCAGAAAGTGAAATTTTTTCATCTTTCTTTTTTGCAGCTCTTAAAAACTGTGTTAAGGGGAATAACTTGTCCGTACAGTTAGGAATAAAGCGACGATAAAAATTAATTAATCCCAAGAAATGGCGTAATTGTTTCAAGGATGTTGGTGGTGCTAATTGCTGAATTGCCTCTACTTTAGCTGGCAAAGGACGAATGCCTTCTGAATCTAAAAGGTGTCCAAGGAATTCCAGTGAATCTGCACCAAACACACATTTAGCTGGGTTGATTCTGACTTGGTACGATTGGAGACGTTAAAATAACTGAGATAGATGTTGATGATGGTGTTCATCCGAATCACTGGCTATCAGGAGATCATCAACGTAAGCAAACACAAAATCCAATCCACGCGTGACTTCATCGATAAAACGCTGGAACGTACTAGAAGAATTCCGCAAACCAAAAGGCATGGATAGGAATTCAAACGAACCAAAAGGGGTGGTCACAGCTATTTTTGGTATGTCTTCCGGATGCATGGGTATTTGATGGTAAGCGCGTACCAGATCTATTTTAGAAAATATCTTGCATCCATGCAGGGCGGATGAAAAATTTGGTAGAGGATAACGATCAAGTGTTGTGATAGCGTTAAGTCGTCTATAATCACCCACAGGTCTAAAATCCGCTTCACCCTTACGAGCCAAATGAAGCGGGGATAGGGTGGGGTAGGTCCGCTACAACGAAAATCCATTTGAAATCCTGACGCAAAGCTAGGTCCAATGATAGAGATATTTGTCCATAAGTTTTTATAGGAGACTAGTTTACTGCATACAAGGAAATACCAGAAAAATTTGGCTTGGTACAGCTGAAATGAAGGGGCCAAATACTGCAGCTAGATCTTGTGTCGACCATAAACGATTTGTTTGAAGTTCGACCTTTTATAAAAAAAAAGGCACGATAAGGAGAATTAATGAGGAAGAGATCTGCCGTGCCCAGATTCTCCAGGTTTAGTTTTCCGAAGTCCCGAAAGAGCAGGGTTGAATGCAATGATTCGCCTTTTCACGAAAACGCACGCGATACCAACATAAAGACGAGTCATTGGCGGAGGTTTCTGCACGACGTTGAAAAAAAGGAGAACGACTTCATGGACGCCATCTGGAATGTGTTCGTTCTTGACACACTTTAGTCACTTGACGAGTTAGCACGTCAATGGCTCTCAATATAGAGTCCTCACGAGGTGGAACAGGCTGTGCTTTAAGAGTAGCAGAAGCAATGTGTGGATCTGCTGAAGTAGGTACTCGAGAAAATTCCATTATGCGGTCCGCTGAGGCTGCAATTTGGTCCAGAGAACTGGTGTCGACTATATTTGCCAGTATGGTCTGCACATTTGTTGGCAAACGGGAGAAGAAGAATTGTTTTACGAAAGAGTTATCCTCTGACGTTGAGTCGCTCAGCTCTCAGATGCACCGTAAAAACTGGGACGGGGTTCTATCTCCCAGGTTTTCCTCCTCCAACAAGGAACGAAATTTGCTCTCAGACGAACGGCTGTTCCGTCTGAACACTTCTGCCTTAAGGGTCTCGTAAGTGGGGGATCTGGATGATATCCTTTACTGACACGGCGAGCGAGGCAGGGATTCCGCTTATGAGCACATGTAACCTTTGTTGTACCGCTTGTACGCCATATGCAACAAAATGCGAATCTAGTTGTGCAAACCACAACTCTGCATTGCCTGAATACGTCGGTAGCGAAGAATTGCTCATCATGAATGTAGTAGCCGCCGGGTGAAATGTTTTTTTTAACTGCCGCACATGTGGTTTAACTTCCGCGAATCAGCCAATGACAACACATTTGAAAGAAAATTAGTTGTATTTTCAAAAATATATATACGCACGTGGTGGTAACATGAATGGCTGAAGTGATGTAACACGGAGGAAACAAAATGGCGAATACAAAACGAAGGCTTTGTTGAAAATGAAAAACACAAGGTGTAAAAAAAATTTTTTTTATTTTCTTTATGCGTATCCGGGAAGTATCATTTTTTTTTTTTTTTTTTTTGGTATTTCTGTACGTCGGGTCACCATTTTAGTGTTCTGTCAAACCCAGGATTATTTACTTGAGTAAATATCACCAGAATCTAATTACTAATTTTTTATACTGAAAAGAATAAGATATATTTACAAAACGCCATATCGAATACAAGTCTTCAATTTATTGTAACTCCGTTATAATTGTGGTACACAAATATCCTCGCACCTATTTAGGTATAGTCCAAGCCCGTGATTAACATGTTCATCTTCCGTGTTGTCGGTTCGAAGGAAAGCACCAAAGAGAGAGAGAGCGGGCTGAGTTGCCGTTATTTATAACCTCTTTCCGGAAGTTGCAAAAGAGGGTTCTAGACTTTCGATGGGAAGTAACTCTAACTACTTCCCTGTCTAGAGAGTGCTACAGTATCATAGAAATAGGTACACTGTATCAGTGTGTGTTGTAAGAAGTGACTAAAAGGGAGTAAAATGTCTCACCCAACCTATGCCAACATGAAAAGGTCAATATAAAAACACTATCCATGTTCATTACTTCACATACAAACACTCCATAAAATTTTAACTCACCAGCTTTAACCTCCTCCACACACATATCTCCCATTACCCAAGGCAACTACATCCTAATGCCTCATACTCTATCCAGATTAATCACTCTGCCTAAGATCACCCACAAGCCCTGAAATCCTAACATATCAGTCATACCATCATGCCCCTTTGGAGTAGGGAGGGCTCTTCAGTTGAGTCAATAACTAAAATCTTCATAGAACTGGAAACTATTCCAAAAAGGGTCAAGAGGACATTCCAGTTGTTTCAAGGGCATAACAGCTTCTCTACTTTTAGTGATTTATATGATAAACACACTCAATATACTGTTAAGTGATTGGTGACAGGAAGGATATCCAGCCATAGACAATTTGCCAAACAAAGGGTTGAGAGGACTCTTCAGTTACATGATAAACACATCCAGTACACTCTATAAAGAATTTGGTGATAAGAAGGGCATCAAGCTGTAGAAAACCTGCCAAACAAAGGGGTGTGTGGGCTCTTCAGCTGTTTCAAAAGATATGACAACCTCCCTAGTGCTGGTGCCATGATAAAATGTACTCGGTAGAGCATGGAAACATTTTTATAAGTGAAATGTGGGCCCCTAGCCTTCCTGAGCACTCAGTACAGTGTAAGAACATAAGTGAGTGAGACAGAGCCCTGGCACATCTGAGAGGTCAATAACTCTGTTTGGGTACTGACTTTGTCTGCTGCAAACAGTCTAACTCTTGCTAGCAGGCTAAAATGAATTTTAAATGATGATGATGGTGACTATATAATATTTACAGATGTAGTTTAACCTAACTAGTTATGTTGTTGAGTGATAAATATATTTCAGAAGAAAAAACATCAGAAAAAATAGATTTAAAAATGTAATTTGAAAGATAGAAGGAATGACCAGCTCTCTGTAATATAGTAAAATGGACATCATGTAATTTGTGTCCCATCAGTGGTTCTGTTCCATTTTTTTTTAGACAAATCGGTGTTAATAATGACTAATATTATATGTACCCATGCTCCGTCTAACCCATGCTAGCATGGAAAATGGACATTACACGATGAGGATGATATTAACATAAAACATTGATGATTTATGATGCAATATTCTGAAAGAACAGGAATATTGAACATTATTTTGATGTGATTTTTCAATAACTAATTAATGTATTAAATGTTTAATTTATTCAAATGTTGTTCTTTTTCTTATGAATAGAAACATGGACACGATCCAACATCAGGTAAGTATTCTGATTTCTTTCTAAGTTTCTTAAGATTTAATTGGAAATAATTGATCAGATAAAAGAAAATCTAGTTAGAATTAACAGATGAGTAAAAGAACTATTTCCAAGAGGCCATTTTGCAAACCACTTCAATAATGATTCACAATGGCTGGTGACTTTATTGGTATGGTACAGGGAATGAGGAGAGATCAAAGATCCTCTGATACAATTAATAATTTTTATAATTTTATCATTTTGAATAGTACTAAAATACTAAAACTAGCACTAAGATTAATAAAAATAATTTTATCAATAATAAATATAAATATATATTAAAGAATAATTTGATAATAATGATAATAAAAATAATAATATGACTCACAACATCATGAATATCAAAAATAATTTTACTAATGATAGTAATAACTATGGCGAAGTATTTGTTTTGCAAGGTTTTTGATATGAAATCGTGAGTTGAAACAGATATTGTTATATTTGAGGAGGGTCATATTATCCTAATATTGCCAAAAATTAGTAAAACATACTTACTGTTTGGTTTGGGTTTTACTTTAGTTTCTGAAAACCAAACCAAACAGTAAGTGTGTTTTACTATTTTTTGGCAATATTAGGACAATATGACCCTTCCCAAATATAGTAATAACTACCATATCAAATTAAGATATAATGATCACTTCTATCCACCCAAACTGATCATCTTCTCTCACTGAATCCATATTTCATCACATTAATGAAATAGGCGGTGGATTGGCAGTATCAGTAGAGGGTCGGATGCCATGCTTTGACGCATAGAGTTACGGCCCTTGCCATTCTGAGTTCAAATCCCGCCGAGGTTAACTTTGTCTTTCATCCTTACGGGGTCGATAAAATAAAGTACCAGTAATACCCTGTGTAATTGCTGGCCTTGTGCCTAACGTAGAAACAATTAATGAAATAGGGATTTAATGAATAAATAAAGATAAAGATGTTGTCTGTGAAGTAATGTTTAGTTAATGTTTGTTAATAATTGTTTCTATTTTTGGCACAAGGCCAGCAATTACCCAGTACGTTACTGGTACTTTATTTTATCGACCCCGTAAGGATGAAAGGCAAAGTTAACCTCAGCGGGATTTTAACTCAGAATGGCAAGGGCCGTAACTCTATGTGTCAAAGCATGGCATCCGACCCTCTATCGATACTGCCAATTTGTTAATAATGTTTCATCAGATATAATAAATGTTTTTTATAATAACGTTCTTTTTCTTAACGTAATTACTTTATGCCTTATACTGTTCAGATCATATAACATGTTTGAATATGTTTACTTCTCATAATAAGATTTTTATTTCCCCCTCTAAGGGACATTTTTACTCATTCATTATTCCTGATAAGCTTGATAAACATTAATTAATTTATCGGTAGAGGGTTGGATTATGCTTTCCAGCATAGTTACGTCCCTTTACGATCTGAGGTTAACAGGGGTCGATAAAATAAAGTACCAGTAATGTACTGGGATAATTGCTGGCCTTGTGCCAAAAAGTAGAAACAATTAATTAATTTATAGACATAAGTAGAATAAAGAATATTTTGACCCTGCAAATTCTTTGGTTTTTGTTTCAACGCACATGCACACTCACACACACATGCACACACACTAATATCTTTTTCTTCAAATATTTGGTGTAAAATTGTATTAACCCATATCTGGCAGGAATTCTCTCACCTCTTTCTGTTCAAATCGGCTGTAACTTGCCACTCATACTGATGTCAAGGTATTGTTCTCAAAATAAATATCAAAATCTCATAGATTCGATATTATGTGAGATAATTATGAGAGGAAAAGCCTTTACTGTGAAAATATAATAGTAAATACAGAGTAATGGAAATGCTAAAGGGTTCAATATAAATCGTTTCTCAAGACTTTTTTTCCCCAATCTTGTCATATAGAAAAGAAATTTGACCCATATAATGTGGAAATATCTCATCTGGACACACTGAAGAACTTCTGTGATATTAAAAATAAAAGATCACAAGAAATGTCGTTATCTGCTGTTTCCGAAACCCAAGAAACTAAATCTGAGATTAAATCTGAGTAAGTAGACATTAATTAAGGATTTCAAACTTAAAATAATGGCAGTGGAAAATTTCCTCAGAGTATCTTCTGCATAAAGAACATATAACTAAGTGTAGACTAATGTGATGCGTTGGAAATAATTTTTTATCAACTGAAACTATAATCATAATGAGAATAAGTGTTTAGTGTTAATGAAAGTACCTTTGAAAGGGGCTAGGGGAAGAACTTCAAAAATTTCTATTGACCCAAAATTAAATGGAGATCTACAGTGGGAAGTGAGTTCAATCTGTGGTGACTGTGATGGTAACTTTGGACTTGTTTCAATCTTGTTATACCTCCTCAGCAAAATTTAGTCAACACACAACTAGTAACACTTCAGAATAACTAAAAGATCCGATCTCAAATCAATGAATCTCACAGCTGGGTTGATGAATGACCCCAATGAATGGAGGGATGCTGTGCTGGAAAGGACCCATCCAACCCTTGCAACCATGGAAAAATGGACATAAAACGGTGATAAAAATGATGACATAATAGACAACTATGTATATTAACCCACAGGTTTTTAGATAGATAATCATACATATTTCATGTATTAATGTTTAACCCCACCTTTTTAAAAAGCAGTGATAATGACTGTGATAAGCAGTGATAATGATAATGATAGTTGTTTGTTATAAATAAGATTAACCTCTGAAGGCACATGGCTTAGTGGTTAGAGCATTGGGCTTGCAATCGAAAGGTTGTGAGTTCAATTCTCAGACCGGGGGATGTATTGTTTCCTTGAGCAAGACACTTTATTTCACATTTCTCCAGTTTACTCAGCTGTAGAAATGAGATGATAGGACTGGAGTCCCTATCATTCCACTGCAAAGTGGTCGTGGAGGTACCATGGCAAAAAAAGCACCCAGCCCACACTGTAAAGTGGACGTGTAGGGGCCACGGAAAAAAAGCACCCAGCACTCACTGTAAATGAGGTTGGTGTTAGGAAGGGCATCCAGCTTGCTAGAATCAGTTCCTGTATGAGCAAGACAAGGTCAGCCAACCGGACACTGCCCACAACAGGACAACCCATCTAACCCATGCTAGCGTGGAAGAACGGATGTAAAACGGTGATGATGATGATGAAGATTGTCTGTGTATTGTTATAGATTAATTTTCTATGTTGTTAATTCATTTTTATCATATCTAGACACTCTGACACTGCCATGGATGAAATCAGCATTCCTACCAAAGTTTCTACATCCACTTCTCATATATCTAAGTCAGAAGAAAAAGAAAAAACTGCAGTGCCACTGAAGTTGCGCAAAAAACGAGCCCACCTGTTGAGACGCAGACATAAAATGTTCGCTAGGTATGCAGACTTAATTATTAAAGATTTCAAAATTAAAATAATGACAGAAGAAATTTTTTTCAGGGTGCCTACTGCATAAAGAACTAAGTGTAGGCTACTATGCTTAATGTGATGAGCTGGAAGTAATTTTTAATCAACTGAAAATGGAATTATAATAAGAAAATAAGTTATTACAGTTAGTGAAAATTGCTCTAAAATGTGGAGTACAAGGTAGAGAACTCATAAAATTTATATTAATCCTTTAGAATTTAAACCGTCTGTATTCAGCCAGAATTCTCTCACCTCTTTCTGTTCAAACCGGCTGTAACCAGCCGCTCATACTGATGTTAAGGTATTGTTCTTAAAATAAATAATATCAAAATTTCATAGATTTGATATTATATGAGATGATTATGTAAGGTAAAGCCTTTACTGTGAAAATACAATAGTAAATATAGAGTAGTGTAAATGCTAAAGGATTACCAACAAATCAGTTATATACATATAATAGACAGCTATGTGTTACCTATGCATTTTTAGATAGATCATCATACATGTTTAATGCATTTCTGTTGTAATTTTACTGTTACTTTTACTGTCACTTTTATAATCAGAAGAACCTGTCTTCTTCCAACTAACAGAGAAGGCAGTGGTAATAATAGAGATGATGATTTTAGATAATGTACAGTTATTTTATATAAATATGATGTTGTGTTTTATTATAGATGAGTTTTTAATGTTAATTCATTTTCATTAGATCTAGGCGTTTACTCCGAAGAGTGAGTTTTACCGTGAGAGGAGCACACATTATCATTCCCCAATGGAAAATTAAGTAAGTAGACTTACATATTAATTAAGGATTTCAAAATTGAAATAATGACTGGAAAATTTCCTCAGGGTACCTTCTGCATGAAAAACATATAACTAAGTGTAGGCTACTCTGTTTAATGTGAGGAGATGTAAATAATTTTTGATCAACTAGAAATATAATCATAATGTGAAGATAAGAGATAATTGTTAATGAAAGTACCTCTGAAAAAAGCCAGGGGAAGAACTTCCTAAATTTCTATTTATCAAAAATCAAATGGAGATCTACAGTGGGAAGTGAGTTCAATCTTTGGTGGCTGTGGTGGTAACTATGGACTTGTTTCAATCTTGTTATACCCCCTCAGCAAAGTTTAGTCAACACACAACTAGCAACACTTCAGAATAACTAACATATTTAATTTTCTATTTTTCTACTTTTGGCTCAAGGCAGGCAATTTGAAGGGAAGGTGAAAGTTGATTAAAGCGACCCCGTATTAATGAAAGGCAAAGCTAACCTTGGCGGGATTTGAACTCAGAATGTAAATGGTCATAACTATATGCCACAAAGCATGTTGCCGAATGCTCTACTGATATTGCCAATCCACCGTCTTATATAATAATGACACCATGATCATCATCATAATTTAATACTCATTTCCCATGACTTTCCTATCACTACCCATTTACAGAGTGTACTGGGTGCATTTATCCTGTAGACCACCAACACTAGAAAGGTTGCTGTGCCCTTGATTCAACTGAAGAATCCTCTTGATCCTTTTTTTTCTCCATGGTTTCTATAGCTGAATGCCCTTCCTATCACCAACCACCTTGCAGGCTGTACTGGGTGCATTGTTCATGGTAGCAGCATTAAAGGTGCCATTGTGTCATGACAGGATGGTCCTCTCAACCGTTTATGACATTGTTTCTATGACTTGAAGCCTTTCATAACACCAAGCACTTTATTGGGTGTATTTTTCTTGACACCAGGACTAGAGTGGTTGTCAGTCATTGACTCAACTGAAGAGCCCTCTCAACACTATGGAGAGGGGTGTAGGATGGGAATAGGATGTGGGATGTAAGTGAAAATGGAAAATTAACTATATGTGCAATTCTGCTTAAACAGACATATAATTACATGCAATTGATCTTACCTAATGTGGTAAAGCAAAAATACTTTTTAATCAACTGTGAGAGAAGACTACGTTGGTATGGTCACGTGATGCACATGAAAGATGACAGCTGTATAAAAAAGTGCAGGGCGATCAAAATTGATGAAGTTAGGGAGTAGGTAGACCCAGAGAAACCTGGGACAATTTGATAAATTCCGACCTTACACACTTGCACCTCTCTAAGACAATGTCACTGGACCGAGATCTTTGGCGCCACGTAGTAATACAGAAGACCCGCCTTGCCTATGTACAAAGCGAAACCTACAGTCAATAGGCACCTCTTAACCAAATATACATCCCAACCCACTACCCCTACTCCATCCTCCCACTACCACCAACACCACCCTTTCTCTGTAAAGTTATGTTGGTACCACAACATCCAGTCTCCAAACTAATGAGGTCACGTAGGTGTCACGATAAAAAAAACACAGTCCACGCTGTAATGTGGCCGTGTAGGTAACACGGTAAAAAGCTCCCAGTCCACACTGTAAATGTGGTTGGTGTTAGGAAGGGCATCCAGCCATAGAAAACCTGCCAGATAGTCCTATACAAGCGAGACATGGTCACCCGACCAAACTTGCCTCAAGTGGGACAATTCCCATCTAACCCTTGCTAGCGTGGAAGATAGACGTTAAACGATGATGATGATGATGACTACATGAAGAAAAGTGACTTTTGTTAGTGAAAATTTATCTCAAAAGTGGCAAAGTAGAGAATACTTAAAATCCAAATCCACCAATATACAGATAGTAGACAACTTGTGCATTTTCAAATAGATAATCATACATGCTTTATGTATTTATGAAAAGGAATGTATGTATATAAGATGTGATGTTGCATGGCTGTGAGACATGGCAGGGAATGCAGAGGATATGTGAAAGCTGAAGACAAAATGTAGTGTGAATGCTTCATTGGATGTGTCATGTTAGTGTGCATGAATGAAGCAGCATGCTGAACTGAGAGAAAAACTGTGTATAAGAGGAATCAGATGTAGTCATCATCATCATTCTATGTCCACTTTTCCCTGCTTGCAAGAAAATATTGAAAATTAAAAAGAAAATAATTATAAATTAGTTATTTCCTTTTGATTGCCTACTTGTCTAATAGAGCTAAGTTTGTAAAGCTGAGATTATAAAGGACTCCATGATGAGAATTAAGCTTGCCATAAGGCCCACAATGTTTATCCTTTCCTTAGCAGGGGAAATGACCTTGAAATGCTTGTTATTGTATTTGATTACTTTAAAATCCTAATCATCTGTAACTAACTACATTGGCAGTCAGTAGGTTAATTCTAATTTTCATTTTCAGATATCTTACACGCTATGGAGAGACAGCTATCAGAAAATGTGATCCAAGAAGGGAAACTACGTTTTATACCAGTAAGTTTAAATCTTAATTTCCTTGATGAACATTATGATCTTGGTGAAAATAGTCAATATAGTTGATTTGTTTGTTTTTAATAGCTAAATGATTTTTTTTTTCATCTATAGCCCATATTTTGTAGTCTTCATTTGTGCTTGAAATTTTCTGTATGCATCGAGTTTAGAATACTAGTACATTGTATCTCTATGTGACATAAGAGATGACTAAAAGAGTTAGCAGCAAGAAAGGCATCTAGCTGCCTTTGATGAGTATGATACCAACTTTTAGGCCTGCTTTTTTTTTTGTTCTTCCCTCTTTTATTGTTTTCTCTGTAATGACGGATAATACTGTAGGTTGTACATCATCATCGTCATTTTAACATCCGTTTTCCTTGCTAGCAAGGGTATGACTAATTTATATTTTGGATATAAATTACTGATGAATTAGAGCATTGGTATTTGTTTTCACTGAGGTTAACTTAGCCTTTCATCCTTTCAAGGTCGATAAAAAAAGTACCAGTCTAGTACTGGGGCTGATTCTTCCTCTATATCTCTTTCTCATTTCCTCTCTCTCTCTCTCTCTTTCATTCTTTCTCTGGAAGAAATCTGCTGTACTCAGGGCTTGGAGAGGGATGGGCTCTGCCAGGCTTTAAATGTCCAAGAAACTCTGTATGTCAATACGGTGCCCTATGACTCTAACAGGAGTTACAGGACCATACATACATATTTGTTTTCAAACATCTCTATTCCAAGCTCAAATCCCATCAAGGTCAACTTTGCTTGTCATCCTTTTGGAGTCGATAAATAAAATACCAGATCAAGCTTGGTGGATTAGTGAAATTATTAGAGAGTCAGACAGAAATCTTTGCAGTTTCTAATCCACATTTGTGCATCCTCAGTTCAAATCCCACCTCCTGCCAGCAATTGCAACTGGCAGATAGTATCAGCAATGGAAAGACCAATTTGGTCCCATTTCATGATCAAAATTTTTCCTTACCTTTAGATTAGTCTCCTCTGAGGCATACATTTCAGAGGTAATTATATATATTTCTAATTAACTGTGCCTATCTTTTCTCACTCAAAAACTGTTATTTTTAAAACTTATGTTACAGATTATGGAAAACCTCCACTTTCTTACATCAGTTATTTGCCCCACCAGCTGTATAAGGATCCCTGGGGTAGAAATATCCAGTTTCCTCTGTCAGTATTGGAGCTGGATCCATTTGATAGTATTCAGGGCAATGAAGAATTGAGACGAAAATATCCCCAACTGATTAGTTTACAAAATATGCGGAAGTATTTCATCCATGCAATGTCTTTGGTCTCACCACTTAAATAAATATAACAAAATAAATATCAATTGATTATGTTCTTTAGTATTTCATTAATTATTGGGAGCACGGCGTATATTCTTTTTATCATTTGTATGTATTTTATAGAGGGGCAAATGGCTGATATTAGCACCAAAGTTATTTGACTTAATCTATTGATTGCAATACATATAGCTTGTTATCTGTTATTAGTGATGTACTGTGTGCATGATCCTAAATTCTCATTGACTTCATCTATCTAAATGAACAGAAACATGAATACAATATAGAAATGTCTAAAGACAAACCTTCTTGGCCATCTCAAGTAATTGAAGCCAATTTTTAATAAAAGAGTAAAAAAAGGTTTGTCTAGTAATTCTGGAGAAAAAATCTTGCAAAGGGAGCTCTGATAGTTTACAGGAAACAACAACAAACAATAATCTCTGTAGTGTCTGGAGAGAAATGAAACAAGCATGCTCCGATAGATGTGCAATGTCAATGTATGTGAACAACCAAGCATGGACGAGTTGAGAGTGAAACTGTGTATAAGAGAAATAAACTGTAGTGTGCAGGAGAGAAGTCTGCGTTGGTATGGCCATGTGATGTGCATGGATGAAGACCACTTGGTGAAGAAGTGCCAAAAAATCCAAGTGGAAGGAAGACGCAGTAGAGGTAGAAAATGAAAAACATGGGTGGAGATGGTGAAAGCTGACCTCAGATCACTGAAGCTCACAGAGAAGGATAAAGGATCATGACAAATGGAGAGATGCTGTGCTGAAGAGGACCCGTCCAACCCCTGCAAGCAGGGAAAAGTGAACGTAAAAGAATGATGATGATGTCTGTGTTGATGTTGGTGTTGGCTTTTAGCTACTTTCTCTCAGTTTCTTGTATGGGTAGAGTTGTCTCTTTCTTTTTCTCTCCCATCTTTGTTCAAGTAGAGTCCAGGTAAAAATTCAGTTCCTGAGTGAAAATCCAATGTAGGAATCTGGCGAATTTGAGGGTCCACGTTATTTCTGTTTACCTTTTGAATGAATCGGATATTATTATTAATATTCGAAAAACTCAGATTACATTTATTGTATTCAGCCATGTAGAGCAATAACTATTTGTTAGTTATATATATGCGTGTGTGTGTGTATGTGGGTATATATATATATATATGCAAAAGGCAAACAGAAATAACAAAGCAAATGACACAGTACAATGAAGAAATATATTATTAGATTTATGCTTCATCAGAATATAGACTAAGAAATAGAAAGATTGAGGAGATGGGCAGTGGCAGAAACGAAAAGATTTTTTAGAGGAAAAACAGGTCTATTCGTGTCTATTGGCGTTTTGTGCAAGATAATCTTGTTTTAAAAGGTGGCGATCAAGCATGTCTAGCTGAAAATTAAAAAAACATTTTGTATATAGAGCTGTACATGTGCGCATGTGTACAGGTGTATGTGTTAGTTGTTGGTCCGCACAGAGCTGTGAATATATATATATATATATGATGATGATGATAATAATAATATGGAGGAGGTGTCAAATTTTCATTACATTTATTGAGGTGTGACACACTTTGCTATATATGTATATATATATATATATATATATAGGTTTCATTAAAACAGCAGAAAGCCAGACTGGCGATGTTCCTTTAAAGTTTTATTGTTGCAAAAACACTAATATATTTCAATGGCCTGGTTAAGTAAGATCCTGGTGACAAAATCAGGTTTGGATTGCATAATTAGTTATTTCATAAAGGAATTCAGCAAACACAAACACAAATATTTGATTCAGGGACAGCCTGCGATCTAGGTGTTATTGTTGTTGCAGCCAATCCCTGAATGGCAAGTTGGTGAATGCAAAGTATTGTGGGTTTGTTGGCCTAGTGTGTGTGTATATATATATATACACCTTAGCCTTTGTCAAGGCAGAATTCTAGGAGAAGGAAAACTCTGATATAACACCTGCAACTCTGATGGTATCCAATGATGTTAACTTGTTCGTCTTTTTGGTAAATATCATCTTGGTTAAGAGAGTGGGACTGGCTTTGTGCAGTGCCTTTGCTCACTATAAAAGCTTCACGGCACAGGCATTGCTTTATATCTGGAGATCTCTCTGCACTTGTCGTGACATGGTACCATGGGCCCAGCACTATGTGTCAATAATTGTCACAAGTGTAGTGTTTGTACCCGAGTTTTCAAGTCGCTGGCTGGACTGAAAAGTCACACTCGTTTAGCGCATCAGTAGGGGTTCTCCTACATGGATATAAAGTAGTGGCCGTACTCGAAAACGAGTTGGCAGCCACCATGTATATATATATATATGTATGTATATATATATATATATACATACATACATACAAAGAGAGAGAGGGAGATTGGTGAAATCATCGCTGGGTTAAATTTGATGTATGACGAGATGGACGAAAATAGCCATGACGTCATCTAAAGGTATATTAAGGCAAATCAGACCGCCAAAATGGTTTTCCTCCTTTTTCACCTAACACGCACTGATGATAGACTCAAAGGGGTGCTATATATGGCTGGCCATTTTTAGCTACACAGAAGCCGTCTAATATCTTAACCCCTCTTCACACATGCATTCAGTCTATCCCACAAATTCTACCACATAAATACATCACAACAAAATACACTTCAAGTTTGTAACTATATTTTCTGTGAACTGTGTAAAGTATTACGATGTAATATGGTTTCGTTGCATTCCATGGTTAAAATAAATAGGTTTATCTCCTCATTGGTCCTTATCGCTTGTCCTACTTCAATCACACATCAACACATCCGACACAGCAAAAAAAAAAAAAATAATAACATTCTTACTAAATATATATATATATACGCGCGCGCGCGTGTGGGGTGTCATAATAACCAATAAGTAGTGAGAGCTTTATAATCAGAATATATTACGCATTATACTAGAGATCATCTGGTTTCATATTCAAAGAATTCAATATATTTAAGATAATATATCGCATAATCTGTTTAGTATTCTACGGGTTCTTTATGTTTACATATCGTTAATTCGAGGAAATACGGGAGATGAGATATACAAGAATTACATATAGCTAATTAATTGATAAAAATAGAGGATTAGATACATCAAGGGGGAAAACTTCTGTGTTATGTTTTGAATGTTGCTTCCCCTGATATCCCTGTACTATATAGTGAAATATAGCTTTTATTTTTGGCACAAGGCCAGTAATTGGAAGGGAAGGGGAGAGGCAATTAAATCGACTTCAGTGCGTTGCTGGTGCTTCATGTTACCGACCCCATAAGGATAAAAGGCACAGCTAACTCCAGTGGGCTTTGAACTCAGAAAGTAAAGGGACGTAATTATATGTCGCAAAAAATGTTGTCCAACGCTCTACTGATACTGCCAATCCACCGCCCGTGTATTGTGAAATATTAATTAAAACTTTGAATGGATTTCTGACATAAATATTCATCCTCTATACACACACATATTGATGTAAATAATGAAGTGGGCTCAATAACTGGGGGGACACCACAACTAACTTTGGCTGAGCTTGATCGTATTCTTGCGATCAGAACATGCTGGGCTCTGTTCACCAGGAAAGATTTAATCCATTGTAGTAGCTTTACCCAGATTTTGGGTAGCTTCTTCAAAGTGATGCTGTGACGAACCCTGTCAAAGGCCTCGCTGAAATGAAGGTATGTAACATCGAAAGCCTTTAGGATGTCATCAAAGTGATGCAGAAGCTGCATAAACCTGTCCAAGCCATCGCAGAACCCATTCTGGTTGGAGTTCAAATGCCTTAATGGTATGAGAAGAGAGCGAGATCGGACGGGAATTCACTGCAAAGGATTTGTTTCCCTTTTTGAAAACTGTGACGACAGACTGAATAGAAAATGTTCAGAAATATAGAGATTAGCTAGAGGAGATACAAGTTGATGTCGACACTCATTCAGGACACGAGCAGGGAACCTATCCAAGCCTTGTTTACAGATCTTGATGGAGTATGTTTCGCACATATATTTATAATAGTATCGACAAATATCTGGGGAAAAAAACATGTCTATTCACGTTGCCATCTCTTGGAAAATTTGATACTGGCGTTGTGTAAGATGATCTTGTTTTAAAAGGCGGCGATCGAATACGTCTAGCTGAAAAGGAAAAGAAAATTGTTTTGTATATAAAGTGTGTACGTGTTTATATGTGTTTGTTATTCGTCCGTACGTAGCTAAGAGTATGTGTGTGTTTGTTGTTAATCTGTATAAGATAGAGAGAGAAAGATATGAGAGACCGGTATGTCGCGGCTGGAATGTCTTTGATAATAGGTCTCATGGATCAGGGGTGATTTGTAGGAAACTTCAACAGATGCATATTTTCAAGACTAGCGGGATGAAACATTATTTTGACGCTGCTAACGGTGGATTGGCAGTATCAGTAGAGGATCAGACACCATGCTTTTCAGCATAGTTACGTCCCTTTACGATCTGAGTTCAAATCCCGCCGAGGTTTGATTTTGCCTTTCATCCTTACGGGGTCGATAAAATAAAGTACCAGTAATGCACTGGGTAATTGCTGGCCTTGTGCCTAAAGTAGAAACAATTATTTTGACGCTGCTAAGATATGAAAATTCAATCCAGAATTGAGAGGAACGAAACCTTATATACATTAACCCAGGGACGTCGTAACAGCATTATAGCCCCCCCCCCCCCCCCGGGCAAAGCAGAGCACTGGGACCCCTACCTACACAACCACTCACAGGAATAAAAAGACAAATGGGCCCCCTATCCTCGTGGGACCCCCGGGAAACTGCCCAGCGTGCCCATGCGTTAAGACGGCCCTGCATTAACCCAACTGTTTTGATAATCTTAAATGTCATAGATTCCAGATAATTATTAATGAAATTGAAATAGTTTTCTCCTTCCCCTCGTTCGAAGATGTAATGTAAAGTTTTCTCATGATAAACTTCATATATCCTTCTATATTCTCCTATCATGTTTTTGTATCTAGTTTATCACCACACACACACAGACCCAAACACGCGCGCATACTTCTCTGTGTGTATGTGTGTGTGTGTGTGTGTGCATGCATATGTGTGTATATAAATAGATATGTATCTATATCTATATATCTCTCTCTTTATATGTGTGTGTGTGTGTGTGTGTGTGTGTGTGTGTGTGCGCGCGCGCGTGTGCGTATATAAATATATGTATCTCTCTCTCTCGCTCTCCCTCTCTCTTTCTATATATATATATATATAAGAATACATTTGTAAATACCTGTACTGAGTGATACATGTTTACATATACGTAATAAAACGATGCACATACGTATACTGTATAGCGAATATTCTAGTGGTTAACATTGAAAAGAAAAAAACATATTTTGACACGAATAGTATGTTAGTCTTTCTAAAATCAGATTAAGCTCTGAAACATTTATTATGACACTAAGTCGATATTACATCATTGGTTTTAAATTTAGTTAGATTATTGTGAATGTTTATTTCTGTTATTCAGAGTCATTTTTCTATTTACCTTATATTTCTAATGCTGGGAGATGTTTTATATTAAATATTATTTTGTCTTGTTTTCTTCGGTTTTGTTTTAAACAAGCACTTATTGTTCTCTTGCGTTATTGAGCGGATAGAGACGTAAAAACATAAGTGACTTGGACAGCAAAGAGAGAGCGAGAGGGAAGGGGGGAGATTTAGAGAGAGTCAGGTAGATTTGGAAAATGAGAGAGAGGGGGCGATGAGAGAGATTTAGAGAGAGTCAGGTAGATTTGGAAAATGAGAGAGAGGGGGCGAGGAGAGAGATTTAGAGAGAGTTAGGTAGGCTTGGGAAAAGAGAGAGAGGGGGCGAGGAGAGAGATTTAGAGAGAGTCAGGTAGATTTGGGAAAAGAGAGAGAGGGGGCGAGGAGAGAGATTTAGAGAGAGTTAGGTAGGCTTGGGAAAAGAGAGAGAGGGGGCGAGGAGAGAGATTTAGAGAGAGTCAGGTAGATTTGGGAAAAGAGAGAGAGGGGGCGAGGAGAGAGATTTAGAGAGAGTTAGGTAGGCTTGGGGAAAGAGAGAGAGGGGGCGAGGAGAGAGATTTAGAGAGAGTTAGGTAGGCTTGGGAAAAGAGAGAGAGGGGGTGAGGAGAGAGATTTAGAGAGAGTCAGGTAGGCTTGGGAAAGAGAGAGAGGGGGCCAAGAGAGAGATTTAGAGAGAGTCAGGTAGATTTGGGAAAAGAGAGAGAGGGGGCGAGGAGAGAGATTTAGAGAGAGTTAGGTAGGCTTGGGAAAAGAGAGAGAGGGGTGAGGAGAGAGATTTAGAGAGAGTTAGGTAGGCTTGGGAAAAGAGAGAGAGGGGGTGAGGAGAGAGATTTAGAGAGAGTTAGGTAGGCTTGGGAAAAGAGAGAGAGGGGGCGAGGAGAGAGATTTAGAGAGAGTTAGGTAGGCTTGGGAAAAGAGAGAGAGAGAGAGAGAGTGTGTGAGTGAGGCAGACTGAGGTTGAGATAGAAGGGAGAAGGAGGAGACACCTTTAGAGAGAGTTAGGTAAACTTGGGAAAAGAGAGAGAGAGAGTGTGTGTCTGTGTGAGTGAGGCAGACGGAGATTAAGATAGAGGGGGGAAAGGAGAGAGAGTGAGGTGGACTTGAGCAAAGAGAGAGAGAGAGAGAGAGAGAGGCAGACTGAGGTTGAGATAGTGGTGGAGAAGGAGGAGAGAGATTTAGAGAGTGAGGTGGACTTGAGCAAAGAGAGAGAGGGGCGATGAGAGAGATTTAGAGAGAGTCAGGTAGATTTGGAAAATGAGAGAGAGGGGGCGAGGAGAGAGATTTAGAGAGAGTTAGGTAGGCTTGGGAAAAGAGAGAGAGGGGGCCAAGAGAGAGATTTAGAGAGAGTTAGGTAGATTTGGGAAAAGAGAGAGAGGGGGCGAGGAGAGAGATTTAGAGAGAGTTAGGTAGGCTTGGGAAAAGAGAGAGAGGGGGCGAGGAGAGAGATTTAGAGAGAGTTAGGTAGGCTTGGGAAAAGAGAGAGAGGGGGCGAGGAGAGAGATTTAGAGAGAGTTAGGTAGGCTTGGGAAAAGAAAGAGAGGGGGCCAAGAGAGAGATTTAGAGAGAGTTAGGTAGGCTTGGGAAAAGAGAGAGAGGGGGTGAGGAGAGAGATTTAGAGAGAGTTAGGTAGGCTTGGGAAAAGAGAGAGAGGAGGTGAGGAAAGAGATTTAGAGAGAGTTAGGTAGGCTTGGGAAAAGAGAGAGAGGGGGCGAGGAGAGAGATTTAGAGAGAGTTAGGTACGCTTGGGAAAAGAGAGAGAGGGGGCCAAGAGAGAGATTTAGAGAGAGTTAGGTAGATTTGGGAAAAGAGAGAGAGGGGGCGAGGAGAGAGATTTAGAGAGAGTTAGGTAGGCTTGGGAAAAGAGAGAGAGGGGGCGAGGAGAGAGATTTAGAGAGAGTTAGGTAGGCTTGGGAAAAGAGAGAGAGGGGGCGAGGAGAGAGATTTAGAGAGAGTTAGGTACGCTTGGGAAAAGAGAGAGAGGGGGCCAAGAGAGAGATTTAGAGAGAGTTAGGTAGATTTGGGAAAAGAGAGAGAGGGGGCGAGGAGAGAGATTTAGAGAGAGTTAGGTAGGCTTGGGAAAAGAGAGAGAGGGGGCGAGGAGAGAGATTTAGAGAGAGTTAGGTAGGCTTGGGAAAAGAGAGAGAGGGGGCGAGGAGAGTGATTTAGAGAGAGTTAGGTAGGCTTGGGAAAAGAGAGAGAGGGGGCGAGGAGAGAGATTTAGAGAGAGTTAGGTAGGCTTGGGAAAAGAGAGAGAGGGGGCGAGGAGAGAGATTTAGAGAGAGTTAGGTACGCTTGGGAAAAGAGAGAGAGGGGGCCAAGAGAGAGATTTAGAGAGAGTTAGGTAGATTTGGGAAAAGAGAGAGAGGGGGCGAGGAGAGAGATTTAGAGAGAGTTAGGTAGGCTTGGGAAAAGAGAGAGAGGGGGCGAGGAGAGAGATTTAGAGAGAGTTAGGTAGGCTTGGGAAAAGAGAGAGAGGGGGCGAGGAGAGAGATTTAGAGAGAGTTAGGTACGCTTGGGAAAAGAGAGAGAGGGGGCGAGGAAAGAGATTTAGAGAGAGTTAGGTAGGCTTGGGAAAAGAGAGAGAGGGGGCCAAGAGAGAGATTTAGAGAGAGTCAGGTAGATTTGGGAAAAGAGAGAGAGGGGGTGAGGAGAGAGATTTAGAGAGAGTTAGGTAGGCTTGGGAAAAGAGAGAGAGGGGGCGAGGAGAGAGATTTAGAGAGAGTTGGGTAGGCTTGGGAAAAGAGAGAGAGGGGGTGAGGAGAGAGATTTAGAGAGAGTTAGGTAGGCTTGGGAAAAGAGAGAGAGGGGCGAGGAGAGAGATTTAGAGAGAGTTAGGTAGGCTTGGGAAAAGAGAGAGAGGGGCGAGGAGAGAGATTTAGAGAGAGTTAGGTAGGCTTGGGAAAAGAGAGAGAGGAGGTGAGGAGAGAGATTTAGAGAGAGTTGGGTAGGCTTGGGAAAAGAGAGAGAGGAGGTGAGGAGAGAGATTTAGAGAGAGTTAGGTAGGCTTGGGAAAAGAGAGAGAGGAGGTGAGGAGAGAGATTTAGAGAGAGTTGGGTAGGCTTGGGAAAAGAGAGAGAGGAGGTGAGGAGAGAGATTTAGAGAGAGTTAGGTAGGCTTGGGAAAAGAGAGAGAGAGGAGGTGAGGAGAGAGATTTAGAGAGAGTTAGGTAGGCTTGGGAAAAGAGAGAGAGGGGGCGAGGAGAGAGATTTAGAGAGAGTTAGGTAGGCTTGGGAAAAGAGAGAGAGGAGGTGAGGAGAGAGATTTAGAGAGAGTTAGGTAGGCTTGGGAAAAGAGAGAGAGGGGGCGAGGAGAGAGATTTAGAGAGAGTTAGGTAGGCTTGGGAAAAGAGAGAGAGGGGGCGAGGAGAGAGATTTAGAGAGAGTTAGGTAGGCTTGGGAAAAGAGAGAGAGGAGGTGAGGAGAGAGATTTAGAGAGAGTTAGGTAGGCTTGGGAAAAGAGAGAGAGGGGGCGAGGAGAGAGATTTAGAGAGAGTTAGGTAGGCTTGGGAAAAGAGAGAGAGGAGGTGAGGAGAGAGATTTAGAGAGAGTTAGGTAGGCTTGGGAAAAGAGAGAGAGGAGGTGAGGAGAGAGATTTAGAGAGAGTTAGGTAGGCTTGGGAAAAGAGAGAGAGGAGGTGAGGAGAGAGATTTAGAGAGAGTTAGGTAGGCTTGGGAAAAGAGAGAGAGGGGCGAGGAGAGAGATTTAGAGAGAGTTAGGTAGGCTTGGGAAAAGAGAGAGAGGGGCGAGGAGAGAGATTTAGAGAGAGTTAGGTAGGCTTGGGAAAAGAGAGAGAGGGGGTGAGGAGAGAGATTTAGAGAGAGTTGGGTAGGCTTGGGAAAAGAGAGAGAGGAGGTGAGGAGAGAGATTTAGAGAGAGTTAGGTAGGCTTGGGAAAAGAGAGAGAGGAGGTGAGGAGAGAGATTTAGAGAGAGTTAGGTAGGCTTGGGAAAAGAGAGAGAGAGGAGGTGAGGAGAGAGATTTAGAGAGAGTTAGGTAGGCTTGGGAAAAGAGAGAGAGGGGGCGAGGAGAGAGATTTAGAGAGAGTTAGGTAGGCTTGGGAAAAGAGAGAGAGGAGGTGAGGAGAGAGATTTAGAGAGAGTTAGGTAGGCTTGGGAAAAGAGAGAGAGGGGGCGAGGAGAGAGATTTAGAGAGAGTTAGGTAGGCTTGGGAAAAGAGAGAGAGGGGGCGAGGAGAGATATTTAGAGAGAGTTAGGTAGGCTTGGGAAAAGAGAGAGAGGAGGTGAGGAGAGAGATTTAGAGAGAGTTAGGTAGGCTTGGGAAAAGAGAGAGAGGAGGTGAGGAGAGAGATTTAGAGAGAGTTAGGTAGGCTTGGGAAAAGAGAGAGAGGGGGCGAGGAGAGAGATTTAGAGAGAGTTAGGTAGGCTTGGGAAAAGAGAGAGAGGGGGCGAGGAGAGATATTTAGAGAGAGTTAGGTAGGCTTGGGAAAAGAGAGAGAGGAGGTGAGGAGAGAGATTTAGAGAGAGTTAGGTAGGCTTGGGAAAAGAGAGAGAGGGGGCGAGGAGAGAGATTTAGAGAGAGTTAGGTAGGCTTGGGAAAAGAGAGAGAGGAGGTGAGGAGAGAGATTTAGAGAGAGTTAGGTAGGCTTGGGAAAAGAGAGAGAGGAGGTGAGGAGAGAGATTTAGAGAGAGTTAGGTAGGCTTGGGAAAAGAGAGAGAGGAGGTGAGGAGAGAGATTTAGAGAGAGTTAGGTAGGCTTGGGAAAAGAGAGAGAGGGGGCGAGGAGAGAGATTTAGAGAGAGTTAGGTAGGCTTGGGAAAAGAGAGAGAGAGAGTGTGTGTGAGTGAGGCAGACTGAGGTTGAGATAGAAGGGAGAAGGAGGAGACACCTTTAGAGAGAGTGAGGTAAACTTGGGAAAAGAGAGAGAGAGTGTGTGTCTGTGTGAGTGAGGCAGACAGAGATTGAGATAGAGGGGGGGAAGGAGAGAGATTTAGAGAGAGTGAGGTGGACTTGAGCAAAGAGAGAGAGAGAGAGAGAGAGCGAGAGAGAGAGAGGGGCAGACTGAGGTTGAGATTGTGGTGGAGGTGGAGAAGGAGGAGAGAGATTTAGAGAGTGAGGCAGACTTGGGCAAAAAGAGAAAGAGAAAAATAAAGGGAGAGCGAAAAGTAAAGTAAAAATCAAAAGACAATATCGATGTTTACTGACACGCATTGGAAATAACAGTCTTATTTTTTACGTAGCATAAAACAAGAATCTATTTTCACAAAATATATCCATAAAATACACATTGAATAAATGAAATACAAAGTTATAACAAAAGATAACGAAGAACATATATAACCATTTATTTCCTGTTGAATTCCTTCAGCTTTGAATTATGTATATGCGCAGGCGCGCGTGTGCATGCATGATGTGAGTGTGTGAGTGTGTGTGTATATATATATATATATATATATATATATATATATATATATATATATACAGTTGCCCCCCGGCATTTGCGGTCCCTGTTATTCGCGGAATTTTCCTTAAAACCTAACAAATTATTGTTCGTGGAAACCACCGCATATTCGCGGAATCGTAAATATTTTTCGCGATTATTTTTACAGCTTTTCTCGTGGCAATATATATTTTTAAAGCGAAATTATTAATAACAATATACCGTATTTGCCGGTCTATTGGACGCCCCTTCGCATAAGATGCTCCCTCTTTTTTAATTATATTTTACGTTATATTTTAACGTTTATAGGCATTTTTCAACAGTTGAAACCCTGGAGTCTTGACTTAATCTTCCTTGAAAACTTTAAGATCATAATTTCTATTCTCACCTGTGAATCATCCTAACACTTCCCTCTTGAAGTCGTTGGAGATATGATTGGTGACGAGGTTTTACCTTCAAAGGCGATACTTCATTTCTTCGGCGAGTAGAACGTTTGGTCTTTGACTGTTCTTTGTGACGGGTAAATTAAAGGTGCCTCAAACGATTTCATGTGTTAGCTGCAACCTATGCTGAGATTGATGTAAAAGTCCGCTTTTTTATTGCATCTTGTTAATATGTTTAGTTCAGGCGTTTTGTCCAACTTGGATGTCATAAATCACTTTTCCCCATTTACATACAACCACTCCCATTGTTCATCCTATTGGTCCATGGTATCACCTGGCTGCACCTTCCCTTCTAATTGTGATTTTTCATTTTTGTAGTCATTAATAAATAAATAAAGAAATCATTATCATCTGCATTCTTATGCATTGGAATCAAACAATCAAACATTGTTCGTAGTTTTCTTCCCAACATACATTCACCTGGTGATTTTCCACCAAGTGATTTTCCACCAGGTGATTTTCCACCTGGCGATTTTCCACTTGACGATTCTCCACCTGGTGATTCTCCACCTGGTACATTTGGATTAGGGGTGTTTCTGTATGCTAATAGGAAGATTACTAATTCCTTTGGCACCCCTCTCTCTTTGACTTCAATAGCACCTGATTGAATGTATGGACGAAGCTTCCTGCCTAACCGTTAGACTGTGGATAATCAGAGGTGACTTCATATGACGAATGCTATTTTCATTGCACCTTCGAAACAAAACGCACTGGTAAATTGACTAACATTGTCTGTGACGATAGTTTTAAAAATTCCAAATTAACTATACAACTGTTTCAAAATGCCAACTGTTGCTGCACTACAGTGTTTGGCATTATTCTGATCTCTGGCGACTTTGAATATGTGTCGACCAAAATCATATACATGATTCCATTAATTGGACCAGCAAAATCTACGTGAATATGGTTCCATGGTTGATCTTGTGGTCAGCTTTCTGGTTCATTTTTCGGCGGATGTTTAAGTACACAAATACAGCCATCACAGTTTTTACAAAACTGCTCTAGCTCTTGAACCAGAAGTGGCCAATAAACGAAACTTGGTACGTTTGCTTTTCTCCGGTTGATGTGGAATTGCCTGATGGTTGCTGTCTGTAGCGGCCGTAGAACCACAACGCGTTCACCAAACACTAAACATCTATTGACCACAGATAATGGGTGACGGCGATTTATGATGACATCATTTGTCTGTGGTCACTCCAAACGTAGATAACTGATAACTTGTTGAAGGAGCTTTTTCTGCTGTGTAATGTTTAATATGATCTGCTAATATTGGTAGCCCCCGGACTGCATCTGATAGTATTTTTTGTATTGCTCCTTCTGCCTCAACTGTTGCCACGACAACTCTTCTTCTGGTGGTGTGTGATTGCAAGTAAGACGAGATAATGCGTCAGCTTCACCAAATTCATATATTGACAGATATTGGATTTTGAATTTAGTATGCAGAGTACTCTCTTAGGATATTTTGTCTTCGGTCATCTTGTCTCCTGTCATGGATTTGAGTCGACCAAAGCTTTGTGAGTAACATTTAGTAGCTAGAAACTATATAGAAACCCGCCGGGCGGACAACACTTATTCTTAACCCCAACACATGATCTATGATTGCGTTTAGTGGAGTCAACTCTGCAGTAAGCATTCGGGCCAGATCTCTCGTCTGATAATAGTTCTCTGTTTCTTCCAATAAGTCTTGGGTCACTAAACTAGGTCATTATCTGATTAAATCATTACAAAAAACAATACAAACCAATTCTGTCATTAAAACCTCAATAAGTCTGATATGAAGAAAATATTGAATGACTTTTAAGAAGATACAACCCAGACAGAAGGGATCTATGATATACTACACACCTGTGCATTCCGTCTGTTCTTTCAATGGTATTAAGGCACCGAATCCGTATTGTACTTCTTCAACCTTTGTGTAAAACTAATAGCATATCCTAACTGATTTTTACCTCCCACTATACACTACAAACGCCCAATTCTTCTTCTTCTTCTTCTTCTTCTTCTTCTTCTTCTTCTTCTTCTTCTTCTTCTTCTTCTTCTTTTTCTTTTTCTTTTTCTTCTTCTTCTTCTTCTTGTATAAATATATATATATATATATATATATATTTATACAAGTATATATATGTATATATATGTATATATATATATATGTATATATATGTATATATATATATATTTATAAATATATATATATATGTATATATATATATATATATGTATATATATATATATATATATGTATATATATATATATACATATATATATATATATACTTCTTACCTCTACACTTTACCTATTCAGATAGAGATCAAAAATAGGGATTAGAGGCCTGCTTTTCGTTGTTTTTATTTCGTTTTGTTTATAATCTTTTTTTCTCTATTTCTTTGTTATATTTTCTCCCTACCCAACCCATTTATTTGTTTATCTTTATTTTTCTTAATTCTGTATTTTCATTATCCCCCACCCCTTTTTGTCCTTTGTTTTTGGCTTTTTCCTTCTTCCTCTCTTTCTCCCCCCCCCCCTCTCTCTCTGCTATATTTTAACCTCATCCCATGTTCCTTCTTTTTTCTTTTTTTTTCCTTTCTTAAGTATTCCTCTTTACAATATTTTCAGCCTCTGATGTTTTCTGCAGATTACTGTCCGTCCATTTTCATGTTATTTTAACTCGTTTCTAGCGCTCCCTGGTGATTGACATTAAGATGTCTTGCTAATGTCAGTCATTGTTGCTGTCAAACCGATAGAAATGCGCACTGTCTCATGAAAGTTGTTTAAAATAGGTTAGCTTTAAGTGAATTTAGCGGGGCGGAAGACACAAAGAATGTCGGTTGTCTCACCTAATACTCTCCTCCAGGAGGAAAAGAACTTTTAACAATTCATCTGCTCAAGCGGAACTCACTGTTGTAATCGGATTTAAAAGGTCTGCTGCTCCAGAATATCATTTCTTTATCACTGTCTTACTTTCTTGTTTCCCCGTAAGCTATCCTGAAGGGCGGGCGCGAATAAAATGAGAGAAAAAGGATGATCCTTTATGCTACAATGTGAACATGCTGATATGAAACCTGTTTTTAAAACTGCTTTTTTCTTTATTTTTCCTTTCTTTCTTTATTGTATTCTTTTGATTTTTAAAATCAGATCACCAGAAGAGGTCTGTTGCTCATCACACACCCTATATACTTATTTATTTATCTATCTGTTTCTTTTTTTGTGTGTGAAGATCATTATCCCTGGGTGGTGGGGTCAACGGCAATATATTTGTGATAACTGCTATATCATACACAAACCACCGGTAAAGCAAACTCAATTCTAATCGATTGTTTATATAAATTTTGCACCCATTTTCAGTCCATGTTCGCATACAAATACGCTTGCACAGAACACACACACACACACACACACACACACACACACACACACACACACACACACACACACACACACACACACACACACACACACACACACACGCATACGCACAAAGGCACACACATACACATTCATATATATATATATATATATATATATATATTCAATAAGCAACAGCAGTAAGCTTAGTTACTCACCAAATACATACATCAAATCGTTTTTGTCTCAGTTGGCTCCAAAGAAGCGCCATCATTAGTTGGAATAGAAAGAAAACAGAATGCCATGTTAAAAACTTGAAGGTAAACAAAAAAAATATTTTGCTTATTTTATTTGAATTATTGTCAGAAGCACAAAGAATGTTGGCCAACTTCGATGAAAATAATAATCATTATCTATAATTACAATTTATAACAAACAATTCTATACTCTCTTGTAATAGAATGGCAACAATTCCGGTTCTTAAATTTCTTTAAATATTATTGGTTAACTCATGTTTTTGCGATTGGATATTTTTCTCTTCTCGCAAAATATCTCTGTAAAGTGAATCAGTCATCACACAACCTCAGGATATTTGTCAATATAGTCGCCATTATGTAAAAAAATGCAAAATTACTTAAAACAAAAAGTGAAATAATGTTTAACGATGTTTTTATCTTATGAAAAGATAAAAACAATATAAGTTCTTCGAAAATTTATTGATTAACGTATTCTCTTAGTATGTGATGTCGTCTGCTACATTCCACAAACATGAACGACAATAACAACAACAACTAAAAAGAAATAAACTTTGGATGTAATATGCAGGATGATGTGTTCAATGTGTATGCAACATAATGTGGTTTATACAATTGTATGTATGTATGTATGCATGTATGTATATATACATGTATGTATGTATATATACATGTATGTATGTATATATATATATGTTTGTACACATGTATGTATTGTATGTATATACATACATACTCACATATATATACACATATATGTGTGTATGTACGTATTTATGTGAGTGTGTGTGTGAAATGAGGCATGAATAAACATTCAAATGCAAGCATGCACACATATAAAACACATACAAATATATTAGAATAATAGGTAGACGTCTCTACACATATGTATAGGTCATATAGGTGATAGTATATTTTATATATGATTATACATGTGAGAATAGTCTTGTAAAGCTGTTACCGTTTTATAAATATTGAACAGTACAAAATACTATCTCTATCGTCAAATCTAGAGGAAGCAACTTACATAACACGTTCGATTTTAATTTAGTGTGAAAATGATATTATCTAACATAAACGTCACATTATTGACTTAGCGCAACTCAATATACACTATTAAAAAAAAAGGTCTTAGTTGGAATACCGTTTTGATCAATCATAGAACAGCTCAATCTGTGGCCGACATTACGTTAAATGAGGATGCCTTTACTGAGTAGCCTGACCTGTAAGAAATAGCAACCAAATCTTCCTCATATGCACACAGGTTGCTGCAATTTTAGAAAGTTGTTCTTTTTAACCCCGGACAAGGTATGTTATATATACCCAAGTACTGCAATAGACAACAGAAAAAGAAAAAAATTACTGACAAGAAAAATAATTCATTGTGTAGATTAGTATTGTATTTTGAAAAGAATGTTTTCCCAGAAAATAAGAAAACATAACAGTAGAATTTTATTTTCAATTCTGTATTTGTTTGTGCATTTCTATGAAGCTCAGCTTGAAACATGTACTGGGTGTTTTGGATGCAGCAATTCCTTGCGAATCAACATTCCCAAACAAACTGAAGATTGTTGACATCTTTTAAAAGAAATTGATCCATGTGATTGTATTCATTTTAGGTATTAATAAACCTGTGCCAAACCGGGTACGACTGCTAATACTTTATAAGAAAGGGGAGAATAGATTGAAAACTTTTCCTTATTCAAACATTTCTCAATGTGGAGGCGTGTGGTCTAATGGTAAGGGTGTTGGATTTACAATCATAATATTGAGGGTTCGATTCCTGGGCGAGGTTGCGTGTTGTTTCCTTGAGCAAAAAACTTAATTTCACGTTGCTCTAGTCTGCTCAGAGTACCAGTAATAGCTGGAGGTTTGACTCTGCGATGAACTGGCGTCCTGTCCAGGCATGCAGGTATTGTACTCCCAGTCGCTTCACGCGACGAAACAGGGATAAGCACCGGCCTTAGGAACCTTCTGGCTTGGGACAGACTTTAGACATTTCTCAAGTACGTTAATAACAAAAGTAAAAGGAATAAAGTTAAATTGGAAATTACTGTCATCAACACCGTTTCGTATTACTTGGGACTTACCACTTTACCACTGGGTTTCATATATATTAGCATTTACGAATATAGATATATTTTCACCAATTCTTCATGACATAATCAAACTACAAATTATGGTTCTGCTCACACTAAATCGTTTTTCTAACTAATTTTCTTGGGTTGATGTCATAATGATATTGATTTAATTAAATTAATGAGTGAGTGGGAAAACGACCCAAGATACATCGGTTCTAGCCAATAACTTCATTTCAATATGGTGTATACGAAAAAAGAGTAACAAATGTATTTTATTTTCGTTGACATTTTCGTGGAGTGTTTAACGCATTCACCCAACATCCGAAATATGCGGGATTCATTTCCTTGCAGGCGTCGCAGTTCATTTTTCCGTCTACAATTTTTTAAACTATTATTTATAGTGATCGACTCTTATGGTTATTTGCGTAGGAACATATTTCAAGTTTCAAGATTCCCAGGTGATTAATAAGTCAACCGTTGTTTATCTATCTATCTATCTATCTATCTATCTATCTATCTATCCATCTATCTATCTATCTATCTATCTATCTATTTAGGAAGATAAACAGAGGGAAGACAGGAACACCTACAAAACGTGTTCGTGGTGTTGAGGGTTGTTCTATCCACGGGGTGTAAAACAATCCTGCAGTAACGTTCCCTCCTATTGGGGATTTCAATTGTTATTTTATTATATATAGTTTATTGTTATTTATTAATGTTAAAGTTATTTTTATGTAAAACCCCCGCCACCACGTCTTGTAATGTCCCATTTTTGTACATCCCTGTGGCAAATAAAGATATCTATCTATCTATCTATCTATCTATCTATCTATCTGTTTGTTTATCTATCTATATCTCTCATATATATATATATCTACTATAATAAATGTTTCTACATTTGACATAAGGCCAGCTATTACTCCAGTGCATTACTGGTACTTTATTTTATCGACCCCATAAGGATGAAACGCAAAGTTAACCTCGGCAGGGTTTGAACTCAGAACGTGAAGGGCCTTAACTCTATGCCACTAAGCATGTTATCTGACGCTCTACCTATACGGTAACAATAATAATAATAATTATTATTATTATAAATAATAATAATTATTATAATCATTATTTTTGTATCGGTAGAATATCAGTGGAATAAAGAGAATTGACACAAAAATTCGTAAGTTGCTGACTTGCAATAAAATGCACCACCCAAAGGCAGATGTGGATCGTCGTTACCTTCCGAAAACTCAAGGAGGTCGAGGTTTGGCCCAGTTTGAACTGTCTTACAAAACCGTCAGAATTGGCCAAATACCTTGAAACAACAAACGAGTGGATGCTGAAGCTTGTTCAAAAAAAATGAGAGGAGTAAGAAACTTTATTCTATATTGAATGAGAGCAAAACATTCGCTGCTGATTTCATGACTGATATCCAGGCTGGACAGACCGAGAGAACTGTGGCAACTGTTGTTGCAAAGGAAATAAAATTAATGGCTAAGAAAAAGGGGGATGAAAAATTAACATCGAGGTGGGAGCAGAAACCCTTGCATGGCAAATATGTTGTTCGTAGCAAAGAAGGTGATGTTGACCAGAGACACATTCATTTAGTGGTTAGCTACCTCAGGGCTAATGACAGAAAGTGAAGGCTTCATCTTAACTGCTCAAGATCAAAGCTTATCAACTCGGAACTATCAAACCAATGTGATGGGAAATGAAGTAGATCCAAAGTGCTGAGTCTGTAGAAGAATCTTGTCCGAAATATAATAATAATTGTAGTAATAGTAATAATTGTTTCTACTTTTGGCACAAGGCCAGCAATTAGCCAGTGTATTACTGGTACTTTATTTTATCGACCCCATAAGGATGAAAGGCAAAGTTAACCTCGGCGGGATTTGAACTCAGAATGGCAAGGGCCGTAACTCTATGCGTCAAAGCATGGCGTCCGACCCTCTACCGATACTGCCAATCCACCGAGTAATAGTAATAATGATTTCATTTATTGGCCACAAGGGCCGATGTAGTAGTAATAGTAATAATTGTTTCTACTTTAGGCGCAAGGCCAACAATTACCCCAGTGCATTACTGGTACTTTATTTTATCGACCCCGTAAGGATGAAAGGCAAAGTTAACCTTGCGGAATTTGAACTCAGACAAAGGCCATAACTCTATGCTGTAAAGCATGGCGTCCGACCCTCTACCGATACTGCCAATCCACCACCCTAGCATGGCGTCCGACCCTCTAGCGATACTGCCAATCCACCACCCTGAGAGGCATGAATAATGCTAGGGAAAAACCGGCTTACAGTTATAATGTCCACTCTGGTCCTACTGATAAGTGTGGTAAATATTTTAGAAATAAAATATGTAAAATGGTGCATTATTTATAAACATGGTGGATTGGCAATTACCGGTGGATTGACAGTGTCGGTAGAGAGTCAGACACCATGCTTTGAAGCATAGAGTTACGTCCCTTTATGATCTGAGTTCAAATCCCGCCGAGGTTAACTTTGCCTTTCATCCTTGCGGAGTCGATAAAATAAAGTACCAGTAATGTACTGGTTAATTACTGGCCTTGTGCCAAAAGTAGAAACAATTATTTATAAACATATGATTCAGTTGTATAATCATATGTCTGTTGTTATCTAGATCTTGCATTAACATATTTAAGGATAACCTTTTTTTGCTCATACTTATATATACATACACGTAAAAATGTTCCTGATAATATATATATATATATATATATATATATATATATATATATATATATATATATATATATATATATATATATATATATATATATATATATAGAGAGAGAGAGAGAGAGAGAGAGAGAGAGAGAGAGAGAGAGAGAGAGAGAGAATTCACAAGAATCAAAGCTATGTTCAAAGCATTTATTCACTTACAATTGTTTCATCCAAACCTAGGCTTGGAATCTTTGGAGCATTTTTCAATGTTTGTACACATAATTGACCTCCTTTCCAACGCAAGAGACATACAGATACATATATATATATTGATGTACAGTGGAGTGACATATATTATACTATATTATTTCTGTATAGCAATTCAAATTCAAAATCAAAATCAAAATTAAAACAAAATTAAAATACATTCGGCAGTTAACACAGATAATGCAAGAGGATAGTTAGTCAGATGTAGTAGTTAGTGTATGCGTTAGTTACACGTGGGGCATGCAAGTGTGTCTCATTTATATATGATTATTGTGTGGCAGGGCGTTACATGTAATACAAGCACTTTAAGCGGGTAAGTAAGAGTATTATGGTGGTTGTAGTGGTAAGGTATTTTTTTTGTATATAACATTTTTTTTGTATATAGTAACATTTTTTTATTATATACAAAAAATACCTTACCACTACAACTCTTACTTACCCGCTTAAAGTGCTTGTATTACATGTAACACCCTGCCACACAATAATCATATATAAATGAGACACACTTGCATGCCCCACGTGTAACTAACGCATACACTAACTACTACATCTGACTAACTATCCTCTTGCATTATCTGTGTTAACTGCCGAATGTATTTTAATTTTGTTTTAATTTTGTTTTAATTTTAATTTTAATTTTAATTTTAATTTTAATTTTGATTTTGATTTTGAATTTGAATTGCTATACAGAAATAATATAGTATAATATATGTCACCCCACTGTACATCAATATATATATATATGTATATGTATGTCTCTTGCGTTGGAAAGGAGTTCAATTATGTGTACAAACATTGAAAAATGCTCCGAAGATTCCAAGCCTAGGTTTGGATGAAACAATTGTAAGTGAATAAATGCTTTGAACATAGCTTTGATTCTTGTGAATTCTATATAACTACTCTGTAGAACAACTGATGTTATTACATTGAGCTATTTATCTTACTGGTAATAAGGTAGTAATAAATTATTGACCTTCACTGTTTAGGGTTTAAAATATACATAACTATAAAAAGTTTTAGTATATACATAACCATAAATAGTATCCTTAATATTATATATATATATATATATATATATATATATATATATATATATATATATATATATATATATATATATATATATACGTATTCACATTCGCATTCTCACCCGCATACCCACAGATTCGTTCATACAGTCAAATATACTCATGTAAGAACTGTCGTATATGTACACCTGCACATATATGTACACCTGCATATATACATACTCATGTAGATATATGTTTGCCCGTAAACCCCCCCCCCACACACACACACACACACATATATATATATATATATATGTGCCGGCAAAGATTTTCGTATATATGATTGCTCTAAGCTCCACGTTCATATACATTCAGACGTACCTGCATGAATAGGCACGCGTGTATGTACGTTCGTATACACGTACTCATACAAGCATATATACTCAGTCATACATATCCATACGTACATATAGATGTGTATTCACATATACATGAACAAATATGTTCTGTATTAGAAATTTGCACATATAGAAAACAAAATTGAAATTTAGAATTTAAAAATCATAATTGTTCTTTAGCCGCTGTGTCATGATGTATTTCATCTGGGAACTATTAGGGTATTGACCTATCTCATCCTTTTAGATACAGTGTGGGGCTGAAGCATAAAAGGGTCTTGTATAGTTTGTGTTTAGAAACTGAAATCATCACTGATTTTTTTTTTTTTTTTTTTTTTAGTTCAGAATGCTTTCATTAATGTTAAGGATTTCCAGGTATTCCGCAGCGCAGAGTTCACATGATTTTCTGTTGTCGTTTCTGTTGTTAACCAAGATCTCCCAGTGTAGCTTCTATCGGATGTTTCAGTCTTTCAAACTCCTCGTTTAGGCCGAAAGTGAAGTCATATTCCTTCTTATAGAATTTTGAAACGAATTCGTGAGCATGTGTAAACGTTGTTTAAGTCTATTGGCTGTTAACCCTATGTAAGCAATGCTAATTGAAGGAGTGTCAACGTTACATTTGTATACGATATTGCTAGATAAGCAATTCCCTGTAAGAGGACAGTTTTTCCTATCAATACAATTTCAGCTCAAGTTAATTCCAGGTTGCCTGTTTTTCTAGTTATTAATTCTGCCATTGCATTTGGTTTTCTATATTGTACATACCTTAAATTCAGAAGATATTTATTATTTATTACTATTATTATTATCATTATTATTACTCGAGGTTAACTTTGCCTTTCATCCTTACGGGGTCGATAAAATAAAGTACCAGTAATGCACTGGGGTAATTGCTGGCCTTGTGCCAAAAGTAGAAACAATTCAATTCTTATCATTATTGGCAGTATCGGTAGAGGGTCGGACGCCATGCTTTCCAGCATAGTTACATCCCTTTACGGTCTGAGTTCAAATCCCGTCGAGGTTAACTTTGCCTTTCATCCTTACGGGGTCGATATAATAAAATACCAGTAATGCACTGGTAAATTGCTGGCCTTGTGCCAAAAGTAGAAACAATTATTATTGTTATTATTTTTCACTAGATGGCGGTGGATTGGCAGTATCGGTAGAGGGTTGGACACCATGCTTTGAAGCATAGAATTATAACCCTTGCCATTCTGAGTTCATACCCCGCCGAGGTTAACTTTGCTTTTCATCCTTACGGGGTCGATAAAATAAAGTACCAGTAATGCACTGGGTAATTGCTGGCCTTGTGCCAAAAAGTAGAAACAATTATTTTTCACTAGATTTCAATTTTATTTCATCTTCCGGCCGGGTCCCAACCAGAAACTTAAAGGACGTATACATTAGATGGAGAGCAACTTCCAGAGACTTGTTTGAACCTCGTAGATTGTTGGTTTCGGTCAGTTACCACAGGCTAGATCCATCTTTCACTATTCTTAGTCTACAGGCCTAAGAGATTGGTCTTGTGCAGCTACTAGGAGTCTCTCTATCTCTGCTTTCAGACGAGCACTTCTGAGCTAGGCTGGTGAGCCATGCTCATCAATACCATTGTCAAATAGGTGCTCTGGGAACCTACCATATAATGGATTTGCCTTCCCTTCAGGGTTAGTTCCATTGTTTGAAGTTTCTTTGCTTTGATCTTCACAATCTTAGCTAGCTGTGCAATACTCGGGTGTTCATCTTCTATGAGTTTATTTTGTTCCCTCTTCATATTTTGTCTAAATTTGCTTGCTTCTTTTGTTAGTTCATCTTGGGTGTGGTGTAGGTAGCTATCTAACCAAATGGTTGTTGTTTTGTATGCAGTTTCCATTCATAGGAACCCTAGTCCGCCTTCGCTCCTTGAGATATACAGTCTATGTACATCGGCTTTAGGGTGATGCATTTTATCGGCTGTCAGTAGTTTTCTAGTCTCAATGTCCATCATTTGTAGTTCCAGCAGGTTCCATTTTATTATGTTAAAGCTGAATGTTTAACTTGTTGGGTGAATTAAGGTAACTTCTATTACCAGTCTTACTCTCTCTATTCATTCCTTCCGTATCTTTTCTGTTGTGTTTGCCTACTAAATCCTATCTCCTTCATTAACTCCAAGATATTTGTAAAGTTCTTCGTTATTCAGTTTCTTCATGGTAGTTTGCTGGTCTATGACAGTGCCTTGACTGCTAGAGAGCAGCCTCTCTTGAATGGTGGTGTGGTGGTGTTGATGTAGTAGTGGTGGTGGTGGTGTGTTGGATGGTGGTGTGGTGGTGTTGGTAGTTTGCTGGTCTATGACAGTGCCTTGACTGCTAGAGAGCAGCCTCTCTTCAATGGTGGTGTGGTGGTGTTGATGTAGTAGTGGTGGTGGTGGTGTGTTGGATGGTGGTGTGGTGGTGTTGGTAGTTTGCTGGTCTATGACAGTGCCTTGACTGCTAGAGAGCAGCCTCTCTTCAATGGAGGTGTGGTGGTGTTGATGTAGTAGTGGTGGTGTTGATGTAGTAGTGGTGGTGGTGGTGTGTTGGATGGTGGTGTGGTGGTGTTGGTAGTTTGCTGGTCTATGACAGTGCCTTGACTGCTAGAGAGCAGCCTCTCTTCAATGGTGGTGTGGTGGTGTTGATGTAGTAGTGGTGGTGGTGGTGTGTTGGATGGTGGTGTGGTGGTGTTGGTAGTTTGCTGGTCTATGACAGTGCCTTGACTGCTAGAGAGCAGCCTCTCTTCAATGGTGGTGTGGTGGTGTTGATGTAGTAGTGGTGGTGGTGGTGTGTTGGATGGTGGTGTGGTGGTGTTGGTAGTTTGCTGGTCTATGACAGTGCCTTGACTGCTAGAGAGCAGCCTCTCTTCAATGGTGGTGTGGTGGTGTTGATGTAGTAGTGGTGGTGGTGGTGGTGTGTTGGATGGTGGTGTGGTGGTGTTGGTAGTTTGCTGGTCTATGACAGTGCCTTGACTGCTAGAGAGCAGCCTCTCTTCAATGCTGATTTTGCACACTTGTTCAGTCCAAATTCTATATGGATATCATCACTAAATTGTTTCAGTGTGCATTGACCATCCAGCTGCCTACCATTTTTTCAAAACAGCTATCATCCATATAGAGAAGGTAGTATTTGTTGTCCATTTTATATCTATAGCCTGCTCTGCGAAGTAACTGAGGGGAATAAGTGACATATAGAACAGCAAAGGGGAATAGTTCACGATTGATCTTGGTCTACCTAGATTCCAGTGATCTATTGTGGTGTTGAAGGACCAATATAGTTTTCAATTTTGACATCATTTCCTTCAGAAAATTTGTGACATCATGTGTTATATAACACATTTCTAATGTCTTTGTTATCCATGAATAAGGTAAGCTGTTAAATGCCTTCCTGTAGTCTATCCAAGCCAATGAGAGGTGTTTCTTCTTTTATTTACAGCTTTCCATTATGAATCTATTTATTAGTAGCTGATCTTTGTACCCAAAGCTTTTTCGTTTACAGCCTTTTTGCTCATGTGGCAATAGTTCTTCACAGTCGAAGTAACTGTAGACACCCCAGCATCATTGTTATCATATCTTTATCTACCGTCCAATTTACATTGTGGTAGCTGTAAAAGAAAACACTAATTTCTATACTTTACACAAAGCTTCAAGCAAACTACAATACCCTTATATATATATATATATATATATATATATATATATATATATATATATATATATATATATATATATATATATATATATATATATATATATATATATATATATATATATATATATATATATATATATTTATATATATATATATATATATATATATATATATATATATATATATATATATATATATATATATAACAAAGGTGTGGTGGGCCATAGCGCACCAGAGTACTTGATATTTAGGGTAGTAGAGTGGGTAATATGAAAAGTGGCAGGACCCCGACGGCTGAGCTCCTGCCGTTTCGCATCTAGCTGTCGTTTCGGCCGGAGCTCAGCCGTCGGGGTCCTGACTCTTTTCATATATATATATATATATATATATATATATATATATATATATATATATATATATATATATATATATATATATAGCAATAATAATAAATTTGAAGACTAAAATCCAAAGAGGGCTCGATAAGGATAAATATATATGAGTTTCAGAAGATCCCGTTAAGGGTGAAAGCAGCGATTCTTTGCTTAAACTTTAATCTGTTATTTTAATAAATATATATATATATATATGTTGTATGTATGTATGTATGTTTGTGTGTCTGTGTGTCTGTGTGTGTATGTGTGTGTGTGTGTACACAAATACACACGCACACACATATGTACGTATGTATATTAAATATTGATTCATTGCATACGAAGTTTCCTTAATTCTAATGGTTTTTATCTGAAGGGACGAAATTATTGATAATGTAAAATATTGGATTGCCAACTCAACTCTCGTGAATTCCCTTCATTCTAGTCAGGGCGTTCACGTCTATATGGCCTCAACTGTATAAACTGCAGAATAGTAACCGAGCTTCCCAAAGTGTTGTAACGTTCATTTTTTTAGACAATAATTAAACACTATCGAGCTAAATAAGAAATGTAGATTGACTATACACTTCATATCGAACATTATATTAGATAATGTTTTAATCCTTCTCTAACATAGCCCCATAGAAGTACGTAAATTTGACCTGTTATATGTCTGATTATTCAATGTACAAATTCATATACATATATATGTGTATATATATATATATATATATATATATATATATATATATATATATATATATATATATATATATATATAGTAATAATAATAAAATTGAAGACTAAAATCCAAAGAGGGCTCGATAAGGAAAATATATATCAATTATATAAGAACCGTAGAGCAAATATTTATTAAAATAACAGATTAAAGTTTAAGCAAAGAATCGCTGCTTTCACCCTTAATGGGATCTTCTGAAACTAACAAAGTCAATCTGTAAACGCAGAACTGGATATTTCAAAAAACGTTGCAACCGGAGGAAGACAGGAAGACGATACTTTGGTTCGTGGAAACGTTCGCTGGCAAAGAACGGGAAAAAACGAATAATACGTCATTATGTGGAGCGGTGAAAAACAATTACGCGCAAAGACAGAACCACGTTTATGGTATAAAAGAGGTCGTAGACTAATGTTCTCTTAGGTAGTGCATAGAGACGTTCTCTGGCAATGAACGAAGAAACGAAGATAATAAGTCATATGTGGAGCGTGGAGAACAATAACACGCAAAGACAAAACCACGTAAATGGTATAGCAGAAGTTGTAGACTAAAATTCTAACTAGGAGACCAAATGAATCTCCGCTACAGGGTTAAGAACAAAGTAAATAAATACAATACAGAAGTAATAGAAACAAATAAATACATACACGCAAACAGATACGTACATACACAAGCATCAGCAAAACCTTACCATAGGTATACAAAACCACGCACATATAAATATGTGTATGTGTGTATGCTTGTGTACAAATAAATAAATAATTATATAAACGGATAGCACGATCTATACGTGGATATTTTACGTCTTGATGTGGGAGCTAAGTATATGTTTTGTTTATTCCTTTACTTATTTGCATAGGTAAGTATATATTACCCGTATGTTTTGTGAAGGTATGTATACCTTCTCGTATGTATATTTGACTGTTATGGCGTATAATTTTTACATATTCTGGCACTTAGGGTTTGGCTATGTGTATACGGGAGTTTTGCGTCTGCGTGAGTATGCAGGTTCGTACGTATGGTGGGTGTGTGTATATGTGTACGTCTCCGAACATTCGTGTATTAATTTGTAGGTATGTGTGTGCGCTTGTTATATACGTATTTATTTACTTATATACGTTTATATAATTATTTATTTATTTGTACACAAGCATACACACACACACATATTTATATGTGCGTGGTTTTGTATACCTATGGTAAGGTTTTGCTGATGCTTGTGTATGTACGTATCTGTTTGCGTGTATGTATTTATTTGTTTCTATTACTTCTGTATTGTATTTATTTACTTTGTTCTTAACCCTGTAGCGGAGATTCATTTGGTCTCCTAGTTAGAATTTTAGTCTACAACTTCTGCTATACCATTTACGTGGTTTTGTCTTTGCGTGCTATTGTTCTCCACGCTCCACATATGACTTATTATCTTCGTTTCTTCGTTCATTGCCAGAGAACGTCTCTATGCACCACCTAAGAGAACATTAGTCTACGACCTCTTTTATACCATAAACATGGTTCTGTCTTTGCGCGTAATTGTTTTTCACCGCTCCTATTAATGACGTATTATTCGTTTTTTCCCGTTCTTTGCCAGCGAACGTTACCACGAACCAAAGTATCGTCTTCCTGTCTTCCTCCGGTTGCAACGTTTTTTGAAATATCCAGTTCTGCGTTTACAGATTGACTTTGTTAGTTTCAGAATATCCCGTTAAGGGTGAAAGCAGCGATTCTTTGCTTAAACTTTAATCTGTTATTTTAATAAATATATATATATATATATATATATATATATATATATATATATATATATATATATATATATATATATATATATATATATATATATATATATTAAAATAACAGATTAAAGTTTAAGCAAAGAATTTGCTCTACGGTTCTTATATATTTGATATATATTTATCCTTATCGAGCCCTCTTTGGATTTTAGTCTTCAAATTTATTATTATTACTATATATATATATAATATCTGCATTTGTGAAGTTATTTTGCGCCAGAAATGATATCGTCCGGGACTTGAGATTTTTACTTTTATCTCTTCCAAAACAGTCACCGTAACTGCTATTAACTAGATGTGTGCAGGTGCATTACTGCAATTTGGCAGATTCATTAAGTGAGCTAGACGTTGGCCGAAAAACGTTAACTTAATACCAGCGATTCCGTCACATTTATATATAACGCCACCACCAACAGTTTTGCAAGAGATGTCAACATGAATGGAGCTGTTATTTTTATCTAAAGACATTTTTTCCAATTACATCCCGCCCGTACCCTCAATCTATTTTATTTCTCATTCTTTCTTCTGATGAAGGACTAGCGTCCGAAACGCTAAAACCCTCTTCCTGCTACATCAAGCGTTAACCTAATATATACCTTCCATATACTATACCGATTGTGTTGTTATTTCTGTTTACCTTTTACATACATATATATATATATAATAACTAGAAATTGATTAACATATATATAAACATGAATAATCACAGGAGATAATTTTTACAAATGTGTAACCTGTGATTATTCATGTTTATATATATGTTAATCAATTTCTAGTTATTATAAAATGCTCGGACCTACTCGTTAGAATCTTAGAGCTTATTTTTCGGGTGATATGGCGCATGTCTTTCTGGCATGACACCCATAACTTTGATCTAGATTAAATTCATTTAATTTATCTTAATTTTGGATATATATATATATATATATATATATATATATATATATATATATATATATATATATATATATATATATATATATATAGTGGTAACAAACCGGGAGGTTATATCCATCGTAAGTAGAGCACCCGGTCCAGAGGACAAGTTCGGTATAGAGTTAGTTCCACGGTTTGTTAATTTGTTGTGGAACTAACTAACTCTCTATCTCTCTCTTTCTCTCTCTATATATATATGTATATATATATATATGTGTGTGTGTGTGTTAGATATTAGTTTAACAATGATAATAATAACAAAGGCAAGTTATTTTATATATTCCTTTCATTGTTTTACGATCGTTTCGGAGGGGTGATCATATTGATACATTGATTGATCTATAGCAGTTGGAGAACTGAATACTAATATCTAATATATCAGTCTCTGTATCTGTAGGATTGACTCAGCGAAACACGGAACCATTCTCTGGATCTCATTGAATTATTGCTAACGGATTACATTAAGTTCTAACTACGGTATAGACCCTACCACGGAAGGTATAACACATTGAAGTATATATATGTGTGTGTGTGTGTGTGTGTGTGTGTGTGTGTGTGTGTGTGTGTGTGTGTGTGTGTGTGTGTGTGTGTGTGTGTGTGTGTGTGTGTGTGTGTGTGTGTGTGTGTGTGTGTGTGATTTTTTGGGGAAAAGCAGTACAATGCAACTTAGAGTAAAAAACTAGAGTAGAATGTAGTAAAACAAACAATAGTTTAAACTGTTAACATATATTCCATGATATTTTGATGTTAAGATCTCTTTTTCAAAAGAAAAAGAAGTGGTGTGGCTTAAACAACACGAGGACATGTGATGGGATTATGAAATAACACCATGAAACATTTTCTATGTTTATTATTCAGTTTTGTTTTGTTTTCTGGACTTAAATTATTGCTTTTATTTTATTTCTATCAAAGGTGAGATGTTTTTCATAATAAAAGGGTTAGGGTTTTAAAGAGGATTTTATGGACTGAAATTGATGTTTCTGGCGTCCCTAATATTCTATAACATTTTCTGTCTAATAACATTGTCAACTATATGGAATCAACAATGTTACCATTAAGGTCAGTGTCATTAGAAATACCATCACCACCAACACCAATACTAACACTTTTGCCACTTACTTTTTCCTCTCTCCCTCCCTTTATCTCTCCCTCTATCTCTCCCTCTATCTCTTCCCCTCTCACTCTCTCAATCTAAATATAAATCTATCTTTCTCTTCCACAATACCCTTAATTTATAAGATTCTGATAGTCCTCTCTCTATGATTGTCATTTATCATCATAAAGGTAATTCATTGCATGGATACAACCAATATAGCTGTTTCCACTACCTTACCATTTTATAAGTTACTAATACAAACATCTCTATCACAGTTAATACCACCAGCAAAACAAACACATTGGAACCATAAAAACTACCGGTTCAACCAAAAGTATTAAGATACAATGAACACTGCCAAAGAATAAATTGGCATCGATATTAAGCTCTTCTCGGAACAAACAAACGTAGAAAAAATAAAAGAAAAACAAAAATCAAGGAGTGGATGGAAAATTAATATAAGAATAAACATGAGATAAGTGTTGCACGGAGTTTTGAATGTCTTCCATTAGTGAAAGATAGATAAATTAAGAGAGGGCGTCACTTAGCTTGCGACGTTGCTGCAGTATTCCACAGTCTGACAGCGTGCATGCAATGTGTACATGCAAACGAATGAACCAATAGGCGGGCGGGCCAAAGGGCTCTTGTAATATATAAGTGTAGCTTGGTTCTTATCATAAATGGGTCGATGAAACACAGCCAGTGGTCAGTATCTCTTATCTTCTCTGCCTTTATTTTCCACTTGGATTATTTGACCGGCACCATGACGGAGGAGCCTTCAGAAAAAGACAGACTCAGTCGGTATAATTTGGCAAAA
>OZ024743.1:8497090-8522090 GCA_964016885.1 Eledone cirrhosa
AGAGAGAGAGAGAGAGATAGATAGATAGATAGATAGATAGATAGATAGATAGATAGATAGATAGATAGATAGATAGATAGATAGATAGATAGATAGATATGTTTCTTTATTAGCCACAGGGGCACAAAAGAAGGGGGCAATACAAAGGGGGAAGTTTACATACAATAAAAACGTGTAAAATACTATCACAAATGCAATTTAAAAATTAATCGATTTTCCCCAATAGGGGGAGACATTACATATGGGTAACACATATCCCCGAAAAAATGTGCAACCCTCATCTCCAGGAGTACGAAGAGTGAGTACCCCTTTCCTCTCTTCCTCTTTTTACTCAACCTACAGGCTGATATAGAGAGAAGGCCCATTCACTCGGGCCATTCTCGCCACTTTCACCCACCTTTCATAAAACTTGCTGGGGTACAGCACCTCTCTCTCCATCCTGACTCTCCTTCTAAAGTGGTATTTGAAAAAAAGAATCAGTTGTTATACGACGGTCTTCTGCAGTTCCCATCCACCAAATTTCTCTTACAAAAAGCATTGGTTAACCCGAGGCAATAACATAGGTTACCCGAAGTGCCACGTTATGGGAGTGAAACTAAGAATGAAATCTTTGATAATTTTGCTCCATTTATTGACTAAAGAATGAAAAACTTATAATTTTCCTATACTTTTTAATTATCTATAAGTCTATATTTCTATTTTATACTTAATATGTATAAAAACCTCTTTTGAATACATTTATGAATTTAGGTACAAAAAGTGCGCTAAAATAATTTTACTTCAGTGCGCCGTGAATAAAAACCAAAATTTGGGCATCATGAAATTACATTTTTTTCTATTTTCAATTGTTTTTTTTTTTTAATTTATCAAATCATATAATTATTAATAAAACCTATGCACGTTATATTTTCGAAAATCTTTGTATCATGTAGTAGCTATATACTCGCGGGTCCCAAATAATAGGGGGGTTGGAATAAACGGGCGAGTTGGAAAATCGGTAATTTTTCTAGTTTGTTTCCGTTTACTTTTTAAAAAACCAGAATTAGTCGTTTAGTTTACATATTGAGATCCCCAACCCATCTTATATATTTTATAACGTATGGGATTTCTAGTAATGTACTTGTATAATGTTTTTTAATGTCTAAAGAAAATTAATTGTCGCAGGAAATAAAAGTTCGCAAAATTAAATAAGCAGGGTTTTGAAATAAGAGCGGGGGCGGGGGGTGGGTCTGAAAAATTAATAGGCACGGTGGAGGGCGATTATTGGAGACCCGAAAATACAATAAATATTAGATAGCTACTACACCCTACCTATTAATACAGTATTGAAATATGTGTTCATAGTTTTTATGTTTGTTTTAGTTAATGCAGCGAACAATCTGATATGGTGTAAATAAATATACAATTGAACCATAATTCACATACATGCATGTGTAGGTACACCCATTCATATATACATACACTCTAGCATTCTTATACACACCTGTGAATGTGTATGTATATATATGTATGTGTTTATACATATATATATATGTTTGTATGTGTGTATATATATATATACTGTATAATGTCGGGTTACTCTTGAGTGCTACTGGTAAGATGTAACCCAGTACAACCTGTCGCATGGTTGGGTCGTCGGCGACTAAACCGGCAACCCCACCAAGTTTACTTGGTGAGGAGGGTGATTTGGGGCACCCTGCGGGACAAAAAACTAAACCTGACAAAGGGCGGAAGAACTCATAAGAGTCAACGGCCATCGGAAAGTGTGTAAATATGTATATACACATGTACATATGTATGTATATGTATATGTGTATATACATGGGTGCATGTGTATGTATATGCGCAGGGACATAGAAATAGTCTGGCTGGACACCCGATCGCGTGGTTAAACCACTGAGTGAAGGACCCCTAGCCTTTGTCAGGGCATTCTTCTAGGAGAAGGCAACTCAGGAAACTGGGATAACTCCGATATAAAACCTGCGGCTCAGTAGTTACCGATGATGTTGATCTTTTCTTTTTTTCGGATTACAGCTACTGTCGCTCAGAGAGTGGGATTGGCTCAGTGCACAGTCTTTCCTCACTTAAAAAAAATCTTCACGCACAGGCATTGCACGATAGAATTAATTAATAATTATTAATAATGGTATATCGTACAATGGCCATACTCGATAACGAGGGGGCAGCCATCATAAATATATATATATATACAGGATGTCCCCAAAAATGTATACACACTTGAACAGCATTCAAATAAATATTGCCTTTACAGATAATCAACGTATGTATACATTTTTGGGACACACTGTATATTTATATATATATATATATGTGTGTGTGTGTGTGTGTGTGTGTGTGTGTGTGTGTGTGTGTGTGTGTGTGTGTGTCTCTGTGTGTGCATATAACTTACATCTAAATAATACTAAAAGTATTAGAACATTAGTTACAATTATGTGTGTGTGTCTGTGTGAATGTGTGCATGGATGTGTGCCTTCCTGTGCGTGAGTGTGTAAGTACTTAACCACGTGGCGAAGTTGTGAGAGAATGGTTGACAATTTTTCTTTGTATTAACGATTTTTCTTTTCTGATTATGATATTAATTATGGGCAAGGGATTTTTACAGTAGCTCCATGTCGACTTTGTAAGTGAAGGTGGGGAGAAGGAAAGTGTTTGGAACTTTGTACTTGTAATTCAAAGATTCAGCTTTTCACTTGCTCTTGTCACAGTGATACCGATATATACTCTATATGTATGGATGCATGTGTATATATATATATATATATATATATATATATATATATATATATATATATATATATATAGTTAAAAGAATAGAGGTGTAACACACAAGTTATTATATATTGGTAAACGGAATAGAAAATGCTGACAAATTGTTCACAGTTGAAAAATGGTTTAATTAGGAATAAAATATTAGTGATTGTATGGGTTAGTATTCAGTTGTGGTTTTAAGTTTTTAAGTTTTTACCGGTTGCGCATTTCTAAATGCTTTTCAAAAATAATTTTGAGATAGAGTGTCCGTGCTGTTTGCTTTTATTCCTAATTAAACCATTTTTCAACTGTGAACAATTTGTCAGCATTTTCTATTCCGTTTACCAATATATATATATATATATATATATATATATATATATATATATATATTTATTAAAATAACAGATTAAAGTTTAAGCAAAGAATCGGTGCTTTCATCCTTAATTTTAGTCTTCAAATTTATTATTATTATTATTATTATTATTATTATTATTATTATTATTATTATTACTACATATATATATATATTTGGGGAGGGTCATTTTGTCCTAATATTTCCAGAAACATTTCATATCAAAAACCTTGCAAAAGAAGTACATCACCGCTATACATATATATATACAGTATATATATATATATATATATATATATATATATATATATGTGTGTGTGTGTGTGTGTGTGTGCGCGTGTGTGCGTGTGTGTGCGTGTGTATGCGTGTATGCATGTATGTATGACTGTTTGTATATATGTATGTATCTTCTTTTGGTTTTATAATTTTACTAGCTGAGTTACCCGGCTTCGTCCGGGAGAAGACGGATAAAAGAGAAAACGACTGTATTGGATGTGCTGTTTGGTTTACAGTATGAGGTGAGACCGTAATGTGTGTGTGTGTGTGTGAGAGAGAGAGAGAGAGAGAGAGGGGGGGGGGAGAGAGAGAGAGAGAGAGAGAGAGAGAGAGAGAGAGAGAGAGAGAGAAATAATCATAAAACTTCCTTATTAGGTTGGGGTAGTAAACTGCCGATTAAATGGTAACATTGGCCTTGTATTTTAAATGTGAAATAACCATAGTCAGTATGATCTTTTTCAGCTCCTAAGGCGGTCATCTGAAACACAGCAATATACTGCATAACATTGCTTCTGAAGTGTTTATTTTCGTTAGTACGGTCTGTAAGCAGTATATGGATAAAAACTGGAGGGTCCTCAGTGGAAGTCTGACCTTTCTCCCTAAGCAACAAATGCCAAGGATCATTTCTATAATTCTTCGATTGATCATATGAAAACGCAGCTCTTAGCTAGTTTATTCTGCCTTCAAGAGTCCTTTGCACACGCCGAGTTTACATCGCAGCTTTCATTGCCTCTTGGTGATTTTCAGATTGAACCTCTGTTTATTGCGATAGTCTTCTTGCCGTAATCTTCCTGTTTTCTGTCTCAGGTTCTGTACACTTTCAGAAAGTTGTGATCGTCTTTCTTGTTGCCTTAATATTTCTGTTTTCCGTCTAATATTCTGCTGAATGTAAATGTTGACTTGTCCCTTTATTCTCAAGTCTTTTTTATATTGTTTGTGAGTTTCTGTTTCGCTTGAAGATTTCAACCGTTTCGCGGACATTGTAACTTCCGATGGATGAGCGGCGTTTTGGTGACATGATGAAATTAATTTTCTTGGAAAATATCGTGAAAATAAAAACATTACGAAGCCGATATAAAAAAAAAATAGAAATAAAAACAAATAGCAGACTTAGAGAATAGGTTGATACTCTGTCATCTGAATTAGGTCAATAACAACATGACACTATCCTCACAAAATTAATATCCAAATAGTATCAATTTTTTCTGTGTTCTGTAAAATCAAAGACTGGTGTAAAACGACTTTATGAAAGCTAACGCAATATTGTTAAACATTCAACTGATTCTTTGATCTATAGTTTGAGCCGAATCTAGACTTTTGTGGGACATCACTTTCTCTCTCTTTCTGAATATCTAGCACTTTAATTGTATCTCTCTCTGTATAACGGCCTATCTCTCTCTCTGTCTCTCTCTCTTTTTAGATGTGTGTGTATGTATATATATATATGTGTGTGTGTGTGTAGTCCTCGTGTGATTAAACCAATCAACCAATAAACATCTCTCTTTTACATTATATATAGATACATTTTTAGCAATAGAAACAGTCAGTTTCTAACATAGACGACTGGGGTGGAGCTTATCAAATCAAACCGAGGAAACAATTGTTATTATCTATCGGTGGCAAATCCAGGCAGATGGAGCAACGCAAAATAAAGTGTCTTGCTCAAGGAGGTAACGTATCGCTCGGAACGGGAATCGAAATCCAATTCTCTAACCACTAAGCTACACGCTGAGTGGTAAGAGAATTGGATTTGAAATCGTGAGATTGAGCAAGACATTTTATTTCGCGTTGCTCCTTCTGTCTGGATTTGCCACTGATAGATAGTATTAGCAATTGTTTCCTCGGTCTCATTTGATGAGCTCCACCCCACTCGTTAAGCGAATGAGTTCTGGGGTCATTTCTTATATGAGGATATGGTCCGAAATCAATAGATGTGTCCGAGGAACCTGCGAGACTAGAGTCAGGTAGATCCATACATGGATCGCACCTCGAGCTGTTCGTCGGGGAAAGAATTGTAACACACAATAAATTGAGTTCCGATGCATTACTGATTTTTTGTTTTCCATTCTATATATGTGTGTGTGTGTGTGTGTGTGTGTGTGTGTGTGTGTGTGTGTGTGTGTGTGTGTGTGTGTGTGTGTGTGTGTGTGTGTGTGTGTGTTCAAATGTAGCTTGACAACGAAAAGAAGTAGCGTACTCAATGGCCATATAAACAGAAGTGACAGTTTGGAGAAGCTGATTCTTTGTGGAAAAATCGTAGGAAAGAGGAGACAAGGAATACAAAGACAAATATTTACAGTCTAAACACCGACAACAGGGGGAGCTGGAGAGTCATGATCACTGATATCTGGAACAGGCATGGCACCTAATGATGAGATATTGTAATAGCTATCTATCTAGCTAGCTAGCTAGCTAGCTAGATAGATAGATAGATAGATAGATAGATAGATAGATAGATAGATAGATAGATAGATAGATAGATAAATTTCTATTTATTTGCCACGAGGGCACAAAAGAAGGGGACATTTACACAGTGGGGGAGTTTACATAAATCGAGTAAAGAAAAAAGGAATAACAATAATAATATAACAATAAAAAGTCCTCAAAAGGGAGGGGGCGTGTTGGGGATTGCACATACCCCCGAAAAGTGTGCAACTCTTTTCGCGGGGGAAGCCCAGAGAGGAGGCGCTCCCCCTTTCCTCTTCACTTCTTCACCTACAGAACAATGTAGAGAGAAGGCCCATTTACACGGGCCATTCTCGCTTCTTTCACCCACCTTTCATAAAACTGTCTGGGACCAAGCACTTCTCTCTCCATCCTGATTCTTCTTCCGAAGTGGTATCGGAAGAAGTAAACCAGGTGATGGCCGGAGAGAAAGTCACCCGACCTCAGACCTTTCAGGCGCGTCCACCACACAACCTCTTTCATCATGGCTATTACGCACAGAAAGACCGCCTCTGCTTCATTTCTGAAGGGAGGAGGCGGCTTGATGTTCACCACAGACTCGGCGGTTAATCGAATCGGCGCCACACGCGACAGCAGTCGTTCGACGTAGCCCCACAGATCGGCAACGCCCGGGCAGTGTACCAGTGCATGCGCAACGGTTTCCTCGTCGCGCACGCATCTGGGACAGATCTTTTTCGCGGGATCCCTGCCCGGGCGCCCGTGTCTGTAGAGCTTTTCTCGAACGGGCAGAGCCCCCCGGTAACACTGCCAGGCTAGGGACCTCTGGAAGTTGTCCATGGGTCCCGGGCCGAAAGTTCTACCGAACAGGCTGGCCAGTTCGTCCTCCTCCATGCCTAGCGACTCTCCAAGGGTGTCGTCGCCCCTGCTAGCCACCAACCCTCTATAGAATGTCGAGGTGGATTCTCCACTGACAGTCGGGTCCGCTTGCCAGATAGCCGTGAGCGCCTGGGCACACTCGGTGTGCCAGTTGCCCAGTTTTCTCGGTCTTTGCTTCACCCAGGATTGCAGTTCGGTGAGCGAGACGAGCTGTGGGAAGGCTCGCCTCACAAATGGGGCCCACACCGGCTGACCGTTGAGGAATACCTGTAGATGCCGTAGCCTCAATGCGTGCCTACGCATCAACATCCACGGCATACCCAGCCCTCCTTTCGAAGGGTGCTGGCAGCAGATGGATCTCCTCACCATGGGAGGCCGCTTCTTCCAGAGGAACTGGAAGAGCATGCGTTCCATGATGGTGAGCTTTTCCTTGGGGCAAGGCACGACGGTCAGGCGGTAGTAGATGACGGACGCTATGTAAGCGTTCGTCACCTCCGCCCGACCTTTCAGTGATAGTTTGCACTTGGCCCACTTCTGGGTCAGCGCAAATACCCTGCTCGTCACCTCGCCCCAATTCTTCTCCACCTGGAGGTCCGGTCCGAACCAGACCCCGAGCAGCTTCACCGGGCCCTCCGTCCACCGCCCGACGACACCGTCTAACGGCATCGGTTTGCCCCTCCACGTTCCGAGTTGCAAACCGACTGACTTGTCCTGGTTCAGCTTAGCCCCCGTCAGCCTTTCGTATTCCTCCAGTAGGGTGGCGATCGCCCCGATTTCCGAGGCGTCCGCCACCATTACTGTTACGTCGTCGGCATAGGCCGAGACCGCTTTGTGCAATCCCGGTTCCAGGGGTATGCCCCGCAGCAACTCCAACTTCCGCAGCAGTGGCTCGAGAGTCAATACGTACAGAAGGGAGGAGAGGGGGCACCCCTGTCTGATGGATCGGGTGATTTGAAACGGCTCCGAGAGGTAGCCGTTTACTTTAATCCTAGAGTAGATGTTGCCACTGTGCATGGTAGAAATCCAGCCCCTGAAAACGGGTCCGAAGCCCACCGCCGCTAGCACCGCATCCAGGTAACCATGGTCGACCCTATCGAACGCCTTAGATTGATCCAAGTTGATCAGGGCCCCACCAAAGCCGGGTTCGTAGCCAACCCTCTCTATGATGTATCGCATGAGGTGGAGGTTGTCGTGAATGGACCTGGACGGGATAGCGCATGTCTGCGCGTCTCCCACCAAACCACCCACCACAAGCGCCAACCTCTTCGCCAACACCTTGGCCAAAATCTGTAACTCTGCATTCAGCAGAGTTATGGGCCTAAAGTTACTTAAGTCGTCCCCCTTGCTCTCGTCCTTCCTCACTAGCGTGACCACGCCCTTGGTCACAGAACAGGGAATTCTCCCGTTCTGTTGCCAGTTGCAATAGACAGCCTCGAGGAGTTCGGAGAACAAGACCGGCATAGCTAAATAAAGTTCGTATGGTAGACCATCGTGACCCGGGGATTTGCGTCTGCTGCATTGGCTGAGCGCTTCCCCGATTTCAGTGGCTGTGATTGGCCTTTCGCAGCACTTCGCTTCGCCGCTCGAAAGACGCGGTAGACCGTCGAGGTATGGACCGAAGTCCACATCCCCGTCCGGCCCCCCGCCACCTCCGAACAGTCGAGCAAAGTGCCTTTGAAAGGTCTCGCACATTCGCTCAGGTTCAAGGATCACCCGTCCATCCTGGTCTCACAAAAACCGAATGGTGGATTTAATCCCACTCTTGGCTTCTGTCACGCGGGCCCAGCTAACAGCTTTGGTCCCCTCGTTTCCTAAAGCACGTATTTTACTTCGGACAACGCAGCCTTCGTGCTTCGCGTCAAAGAACTGGCTCAATGCCGTTCTCGTCGCTAACACTTTGGCTACGTCTCCGCTCCTAATCGCCTCTTCTAGTTTATCTGTTAACTCCCTTTCCCTCCTATTTCTATTCGCCGCTAGTTCCTTACTGTAACCTATCGAACTTACTCTAATCTCTCTCTTTAGAGATATCCACCACCTACTGTTGACGATCGCTCCCGTCAACCGCATCTTAACTAAGCTACTAATCCGGTTTCTGTAATCTTTCTTTGTCGGTAAGGACAAGTTCATCTTCCAGTAACCGGGACCCTGTCTATGCGTTCTATCAAGGTTGACCACGCAGGTCACTAATTTGTGATCTGAATAGCCAACCATGATCAGTTCTGGACAACTAAATACGTCCCTATCCTTACTCCTAACCAAAAACCTATCTAGGTACGATCTAGATTGTCCACTGCGGTTTGCCCAGGTCCAGGTTGGCGCAGTTGGACAATCTAGTCGAAATCTATCGACCAGGTCGAATCGATCGAGTAACCCCTTGAGGCTGCTACACCCCCCTCTATCGGGACATGCCCCTGCATAGTCCCAACGCGCATCTAGGATTCCATTCCAGTCCCCCACTAAAAGCAGGGAACGCGACGTTCCTAGAAAAGTCTCCAGACGCTGGAAGAAGACGGCTCTTTCCGCCCCGAAGGGAGCATAAAGACCGACCAGTCTGAAAGCCCCGCCTTCACCGCCTCCGACGTCCAGCACCAGTAATCGACCCCCCGGGTCCGAGTGAACAATCTGTACGTCGAGAGTCAGACGTTTATCCAGCAGTACGGCAACTCCCCCCCCCCCCCCGCCTCCGGGTTGACAGAGAGATGCGTGCATCTCAAAGTCATCGAAGGCGGGCGCCAGCTGTCTCACGCTGCTGATCCGACTCTCGCAAACAACCATCACATCTATACTTTGTGACCTGAGGTCACTTAGAAGCTTTGCTTGCTTCCAAGCTGAGCCCAGGCCACGCGCGTTCAAACAGCCTACTCTCAATTGATCTATTTTGGTGTTGAAAGTGAAGAAAGAAAAGCACTTACCTCTCCGGGTTGCGTAATTTCCATGGCATCAGGTGTGTTGGGTGGAGGGATGTTTTGTGGTGGTGTGGGGGTACACGTGTGTGGTGGGGTTGGGGTATTTGGAGTTGTGTCAGGGAGAGGGGCGGTTATGGGGAAATCTTTCAAGAGGACGCGATTCAACGGTTTTAAACAGGGGGGGCTCACGTCCCGTCTAAATTGTTCTTTTAAGGAACGATAAAGGTCCAGAGGGACCTTTATCATTTTTAAATGGGTGAAGTTCTCTGTTGAGATAAAGTTTGGCCCTTCGGTCTGCACCATAGGGTTATTGTTTATTAATTTAACCAGTTTTTTGTTTTCTTTATTTATATATGTGTATTGCAACGTCTTTTTTTGTGATGCTGTCAATGTTTCGGAGAGGGGAGGCGCAGATTTATTTTTGTTTGTTGAGGGTGGGGTGTTTTTGATTGGAGTTGGTGTTTGTGTGTGGGTTATTTGTGGTGTGCTGGGTGTGTGTTTTCTTTTTTTTCTTTTAACTTGTCTGAAGGCTTCTCCTCCTTCTTCTTCAGAAGTTGGGGGAAACTCTTCAGCGCTAGGTGGGAGGGACGTGTTGTGTGGTTGTTTTTTTTTTGCGGGAGGGGTAGATTTGTTACTGTTTTTTTTTATTATTTGTTTGGAATGGGTTTTGTGGTGGTGGTGGTAATGTTTGTGTCGTGCTTGTGGTTGGTGATGGTGGTGTTTGTGTTGTGGTTGGTAGTGGTGTTTTTTGTGTCGTGCTTGTGTTTGGTGCTGGTGGTGGTGATGTTTGTGTTGTGTTTGTGGTTGGTGGTGTCTGTATTTTGTTTGCTGTGTGGTATTAGTGTATTTTTGGAGGTGGGTGGTGTTGGTGTACTGTTTGTGGTGGGTGTGGGCAATAGTCCTTTTTGGGGGATACGTTTCGGGCAGTTAGCCTTAACGTGTCCCCTTTCCATGCATAAATAGCATGCTGGTCTTCTCCCCTCTACAATTATGTCTATTGGGGTAAGGTCATCCAGCCAGATGCGATCCGGGATTTGTGCTATTCTTTCGGGCCTCATTTGGACTAGTATGTCGAGGCCCATTCCCAGGAACGCATCTCCAGTTGCCTTCCCCATTGACAGCATTGTGTCTTCGCCCATATCAATGAAGCCAGCAATAGCCCACCAGAAGTCCATTGTGGGCAGCATTGTTTTTACTTTTACTCTCTGTGTTCTTCTACCCATGTAGGAGGGATAGAAGCTATATGTTGTCGATGAGAGTGGGCTTAAGGAAAGCTTCTCCGCTGTTTCCTTGTCTCTTGTTAGGACCGAAATGCTGCCATAGAGTCGGTCCTTTCGTATGAAGAGAATATTTTTCATATAGTCTTTTAGGACTAACTCTATTTCCATTTGGCTGGGCTGTGCTGGCTTTCTTGTCTGGTTCAGTATAGTTCTGTAGAGAACTGTGTTTTCTGCTCTGGCTTTCTTGAATTCTGGGGGGGAGTTAATGGAAAACATTCCGTTCTCCCCCAAAACAATGTGTTTCTTTGCTTCGGCCAGTTTTTCTCTGGCGGCAGTTAGGTCAATTGGTGTGTATGTAATGGATTGTTTTGTTTTCTGGGCGAAAGTTGCCCTGTTGTTATTTGTATTATTTTCTGTTTGTTTGTTTTCTGTTTGCTCATTTTCCTTAACATTTGTTTTTTCATTTTCTTTGTTTGTTTCATTGTGTAATTTTGTTGTAATTATTTTTTGTTCTTCAGACTTGGGGGGCGTGGCAGAGCTAATGGCAGACATGTCTGCCATCTTTTCCGCCATGCTGCCAAGAAAGAAATTTTTCGGCAAAAATAGATATTTATTTTACCCCCTAAAAAGGGGGTAAATGCAAAAATGTTTCCCTAAAAAACAGGGGTTAGTGTTCCAAATGTGTTGCACTGAAAAATTTATCCGGTACTTACAATAGTAAGGGTAAATCCCGATGGAATAGCGGAGCCGATGTGAAGCGTGTCTTACTCTATCAAGATAGATAGATAGATAGATAGATATGTTTCTTTTATTTGCCACCAGGGCATCAAAAGTGGGACAAGTACAATGGGGGGAGTTTACAAAACAAGGCGTCCTCAATAAGGAGGAGGCAATAACAATATATAAAAATAAAATAAAATATAACAATAAAATTTATAACAAAATCCTCAATAGAGAGGAGGCGCCTTGGGGGTCGCACACACCCCCGAAAAAAAGTGTGCAACCCTTTTCCTCAGGAGCACAGAGAGAGGGTGCTCCCTTGGTCTTTCATCTTCCTCACCTATAGTCTGATGTAGAGTGAAGGCCCATTCACACGGGCCATTCTCGCCACTTTCACCCATCTTTCATAGAAACGGCTGGGGTGCAGCACCTCTCTCTCCATCCTGATCCTTCTTCCGAATAGATAGATAGATAGATAGATAGATAGATAGATAGATAGATAGATAGATAGATATATTTCTTTATTAGCCACAGGGGCACAAAAGAAGGGGACAAATACAAAGGGGGAAGTTTACATACAATAAAAACGTGTAAAATGTTATCACAGATGGGATTTAAAAGTTAGTCGATTTTCCCCAATAGAGGGAGACAGTTTATATGGGTAACACAGACCCCCGAAAAAAATGTGCAACCCTCATCTCCAGGAGTACGAAGAGCTTGTACTCCTTTCCTCTCCTCCTCCTTTTCCTCAACCTATAGATAGATAGATAGATAGATAGATAGATAGATAGATAGATAGATAGATAGATAGATAGATGGGGAATTTTCTCATTAAACTAAGGAGATCGCTACCCAATAAAGTACTCACAAGGATATAAAACTGAAATACGAATCTAATGCCTCACATTAGATATTCCCTGTCAATTATTTTCAACTCCTCCTTTTTCCCATTTGATGACCTTCTGAAGCTTTTGATCTTTTTGTTCACAAAACATGCTGCGAAAAAATATGTCTTCTTTTCTTCGTATAAGTTTCCAAAGAAATGAACTTTTATTTATTGTGGTGGATCCTTTTGATAAGTGCGTAACTTGTGACACTCATTTTCTCCCTAAAAATGTTGCTCTGGCTTAAACTTTAAGTACAACCTACTTTAAGTCTCACTACAACAGAAAAAGAAAACTAATATATATATATATTAAAATTTAAGCAAAGAATCGCTGCTTTCACCCTTAAAGGGATCTTCAGAAGATCCCGTTAAGGGTGAAAGCAGCGATTCTTTGCTTAAACTTTAATGTTATTTTAATAAATATTTATATACATATATATATATACATACACACATATATATATATACACACACACACATATATATATATATATGTGTGTGTGTGTGTGTGTGTGTGTGTATATATATATATATGTGTGTGTGTGTGTATGTGTATGTGTGTGTGTGTATATATATGTGTATATATATATATATATATGTATATATATATATATATATACATATATATATATATACACACACATACACACACATATATATATATAGATACATACATATATATCAGCCGTAAGAGTATATGCTTCTGACCATAAGAGAGCCATAGGAATCTAGGGGTTCAATGTACTAGTGTGTGTGTGATAACGGACGGGGTAAACATGACGGGACAAATGGTAAAAAGGTAAGCACGAACGTATATGTGTAATATTAAAGAAATTGGGGAGGGGAGTTGAGTCCACAAGGGAAACGGGACCCAAAGAGGTAAGACTAATTTGCTATTTTGTGTCTCTCCTTTGTTCTGTCCTACACCATCTTGTTTTTGTGTGTTCTGTGTTTTTATTGGCAGCATGACCCTCCCAAAGTATAACAATATCTCTTTCAACACACGTTTTCAGATAAGAAATCTTGCAAAACAATATATATACATACACATACACACACACACATACATACATACATACATACATACATACATACATACATACATACATACATACATACATACATACATACATACATACATACATACATACATACATACATACATACATACATACATACATACATGGTGGCTGCCAACTCGTTTTCGAGTACGGCCACTACTTTATATCCATGTAGGAGAACCCCTACCGATGGGCTGAACAAGTGTTACTTTTTAGTCCAGCCAGCGACTTGACAACTCTGATACAAACACTACACTTGTGACAATTATTGACACATAGTGCTGGGCCCATGGTACCATGTGACGACAAGTGCAGAGAGATCTCCAGATATAAAGCAATGCCTGTGCCGTGAAGCTTTTATAGTGAGCAAAGGCACTGCACAAAGCCAGTCCCACTCTCTTAACCAAGATGATATTTACCAAAAAGAAGAACAAGTCAACATCATCGGATACCATCAGGGTTGCAGGTGTTATATCAGAGTTTTCCTTCTCCTAGAATTCTGCCTTGACAAAGGCTAAGGGGTCATCTCTCCCGGAGATACATACATACATACATACATACATACATACATACATACATACATACATACATACATACATACATACATTGATCTGGCATTACGGTCAGCAGCGATTTGCGTTGGACGAGGCACGTCTCTAAAATTGTCAAGAGGGCCGAGCGTGTCTTAGCATCACTCAGCAAGACCTTTGTCAGCCGCTCTCCAGATATCTATTTAAGGCTGTACATGGCTATGGTGCGACCACACTTAGAATTTGCATCACCAGTCTGGAACCCCTATCTTGCTCAGAACATTGACCGCCTGGAAACTGTTCAGAGATGTGCAACCAAGCGAATACCCTCCATCAGGCATCTACCATACTCTGAGCGCCTTGCTTCCCTGGGCATGGATACATTGAAGCTCCGACGCCTGGCAACTGACTTGGTAAACACCCACAAAATTATTAACCATCTTGCCAACAACAACCCTGAATACCTTTTTGATTTCCATGTGTCTAACACACGTGGACATGCCCACAAAGTAAGAAAACAGCACAGTTCCCATGACTTTCGGAAACATTGTTTCACGCTCAGAGTTGCTGAAGCATGGAACAAACTACCTGCATCAGTTGTTAGCTGTCGAGACACTGCATCCTTTAAGGCCTCCATGCTTCCCAAGATCCACCAACACTACACATACACACATGTACTTCCCTGACATTTGTGTATTATTCTATGTACTATACATACACCTTTGACGAGTTGTAGTGCACCTGAGCACTTTACACAATAATTTCATTATTATTATTATTATACATACATACATACATGTATCCCACTCTCAAGAGCGTGAAACTAATAAACCTTTGTTCGTATTGCCTCTCTGTTTTGTTCCCGTTCAATTTTTTACTATATTTATATATACGTATATATATATAATATATATATATATATATATATATATTATATATATATATATATATATATATATATATATATATATATATATATATATATATATATATATATATATATATATATATATACCTTAAGATTGAGACATGAAAAAAATTACATATAATTCATATAATATAGAGGGTGCGTGTAAGAAAGCTTAAAAATACATAACAGCAATTTAGATAACTGTTAGAGATTCAAATAATTTAAATTATTGAAGAAAGAGGAAAGAAAAAAGAAAGACAGAGAGAAAACATATGAGGGGATAATATAGCTAGTAGAAGTATAGAGAACAAAAGAGAATTGATTAAAGAAAGAGAGACAAAGAGGAATAATTTTTATAGTGTAAAACATAGGGAGGGATTTATTATATATATCTATACAGAACTATACATTTGGGCATAGCTTTGCGAAATAGTAAACTCGAATCTTTGAATTATTGAATTATCTAGAAGTATTCATCAATCTGTAAAACTCATTCTTTGATTTATTCATTGAACCTTGTTTAAGCTTTAAATATATATATATATATATATATATATATATATATATATATATATATATATATATATATATATATATATATATATATATATATATATATATATATATATATATATATATATACATACATACATACATATATATAATACAAATAGTGAAAACAATGAAATTAAACAAAATACGGGTAATTCATAGTAAAATTCATTATTTTACGATCGTTTCTGGGGGGTAGTTCTCCGTATGTTCATTCTATTAGTGATTTATGTAAAATATATTACAAATTATCAAAGTAAGAAAATATACATACGTCTTCCCTACCCGCCGTCTTCAGAAATAATGAGTTTTGTTTATTGAAGAATATAAAAACATGTATGAATAAGTACCCTTTTAAGGACAAGGTTGAGATTGACCAATAGTAAAAATAGGAAGGGGCAATATAGATCATTAAGCTGGTAGTAGTAGATGAATAAATTAGCATAATATATATATATATTCACATATATATATGTGTGTGTGTGTATATATACATATATATATTCATATATATATGGGTGTGTGTGTAGTTGAAAAGGGGGCGGGTAAAGTTCCATACAAAACAAAGGTTACATTTAAAGAATGAAAGTGAAAATGCACAGAAGTCTATTATTTTTTCTTTAATCCGACAAAAGAAATGGTTTTATAAGTGTTGCATTAAATATAATCGGTTTCGATTGGTATAACAATCTTATCAAATATTAGATATTAAATATTTTTTTTTAATGTTTTTTCATCTACTCTGATCAGTAGGAATATTTGTGAGTTTTCTGTCAAAATATCTTTATATATATATTCTTTATGAATGTGTAGTTGTGAAGGTGGAAGTGGGGGTACAGCTGGTCAGGAATTCAATTGGTTAACACTTGGTTAAAATTAGAAAATGTTCTTACTATTCATACTAATGGCCAGATGGCATTTTTAATGTGCATATATGGGGTGGTATTAAGGAGGGTTCAATTCTGTTGAAAGGTCAGTTTAGGTGTAGATATAGAATTAAATTTTTGACTTGTGAAGGATTTACAGAAGAAAAGAAAGAGGAAAGAAGAGAGAAAAATTAATATTAATAATAATTGTTTCTACTTTAGGCACAAGGACAGCAATTACCCAGTACATTACTGGTACTTTATTTTATCGACCCCGTAAGGATGAAAGGCAAAGTTAACCTCAACGGGATTTGAACTCAAACCGTAAAAGGACGTAATTATGCTAGAAAGCATGGCGTCCAACCCTCTGCTGATACTGCCAATTCTACTTTTGGCACAAGGCCAGCAATTAGCCAGTACATTACTGGTACTTTATTTTATCGACCCCGTAAGGATGAAAGGCACAGTTAATTTCGGCAGGATTTGAACTCAGAATGAAAAGAGCCGTAACTCTATGCGTCAAAGCATGGCGTCGGACCCTCTACCGATACTGCCAATCCACCAATAATAATGATTTCTTTATTAACCGAAAGGGTTTACATAAAAGAAAATATTAAGGACTGTACAGGGCGATACAAATATGGGTTTCTGTGTGTATAAAAGGAAACACAATAACAATAACAAAAGAAGTAACAAAAAAATAGAAACAAAAACAAATTCCTCAATAAGTTTCATTTTTGTCCACTTTTGTCTGTGTACATGGAGAAGACGTTTCTACCGTTTATAGGATCCTAAATGAAAAAGAAATGAACCATAAATTTAAACTAAATATTTAGAAATAATTTTACATCAATGATTTGTTTTCATTGTTCGTACAAAGAAGAAATATTTAATATCATGTTGATGAGGTGAGCTTATCAATATTTGTTTTGAAAATTCAACAAGATAATGAGTGAATAATAATTGTTTCTACTTTTGGCACAAGGCCAGCAATTATCCCAGTGTATTACTGGTACTTTATTTTATCGACCCCGTAAGGATGAAAGGCAAAGTTAACCTCGGCGGGATTTGAACTCAGACCATAAAGGGCCGTAACTCTATGCTGCAAAGCATGGCGTCCAACCCTCTGCCGATACTGCCAATCCAAGTTAATAATAATGTTCTAATGCAAGATTCATTGCATGGATGGTTCAGTGCTGGTTTTGTTATCGAGTAGTAAACACGCTGTTTCTCGTCAAGTTCCATCCGTTGTTATAAAGTTATGAAATAATGTTCTTGTTTTTTTCTTTTCATTACCTGAATGGGTTCCAGAAATGTAAGAACTCAAAAGCTCGTTAAAATAAAATTAATCGATTGACTGTGCATTACATCTTTCACAGCCAATGAGAGAATGGAAACCGGAAAGACCATCTGGCAGCTTGAGAAAAAAAACGAGGGTGAGTTACTTTATACTCGACTCTCCTCCAAACAATAAGTGCCCTTGTGTTTTCTCTATCATCACGTCGAACTCGGGACGAAAATTTCAGTTGCCGTAGAAGACACTAACCAGAAGATACTAGAAATGTAGAGAAAAACAAAAATCCCTACCAAAAAGTTAAAAAAACATCCACACTTCAATCGAGAAATTGTATAAGGAGTATGAAGGAAGACTGACAAAGTAATTCCTAAGTGTAAAATTTAGAAAAGTGATCTCGAGAAAATGTTCGACATCGCAAGCCAGGACATTTTCGAATAGAAGGATATCCCATCGGAAGACAAAGCTTTCCTTGAGACACAGCGGAAAGATCGGATGTCTTCATTGATGGCTGGTGTTGATGCAGAACATGTGAGAGCCATTCAAAAGAAGAAAAATAAGATTCACGATATTAAAATAAGAAAGAGAAAGCAGGATGAAGTCAAGATGTCCAAGAAAGTAACTCTTGAACGTTCGTCATTTAGCTCAGCTATTAGTGATGATGATGATGATGAAATCTTCAAGTTAGCACCGCTCTGAGAATCACAGCAAATAAAGCCAACTCTTGCTGTCACGTGGGAACGGGAGAAACTATTGGTATAACAAGCAAGTACTTCTTACATTACACTTGCGGAGAGTCTTGGTCAGGATGTGTTTGAACTTTCGCTGAAGTTGTTTTGAAGGAAGTTCAACTATTTAAAATCGAGAATAGAATAATTGGTATGTCCTACGACACCACTGCTAGTAACACTGGCACGCACCAAGAGCCAATAAAAACAATGAAGTAGCTCTGAAACAAATTCCTCTAGTGGCTGGCTTGCTGCCATCACATTCTTGAACTGGTTTTGAAGAAAGTGTTTGAGATCTTATGCCCATCATTTGATCCCAGAATCCTAATCTTCAAAAGGTTTCAGGAAAGTAGGGACTCCATCAATAAGACTTATCAAACTATCCTGGATGGTACGTATCTTTCAGCCGTGGTTATGCTATCAAATCTACGACCAGTCCAGGCTGATATATTAGGGGAATTATTAGAACGTTTTTAGTGTGCCTACCATGTCATTAGTGTCAAGATGTGTCGGCCCTTCCCTTTCCCTTGGACAGCATTGATGGTATGTAGAGGGAAAGCTTATTGCATGTATACCAGCTGGTCTTTCCATAAATATCCCATACCCAGGTTGCGCCCTGAGAAGAATCTTTCTAGTTGTATATATATATATATATATATATATATATATACAGAGAGAGAGAGCGAGAGATCTTAAAGATGTATATAGCAGTGTGAGAGTATGTTAAGATTTGCGTATGTGTGGATGTATCCAGGTATCCATTCCAATAAGGATCTGAACTCTGATCACACAGAGACGTAACAAATACTACAATCCACTCTATCCGACACCCTTCCACGTCTACCAATTCGCCGCCTTAGATACAGAAAGTTATTCTTTCAACTTGAAACCAGTAAGAAAAGATCATATTAGTTCATAACGTTGGAATGGCTCTTCCAGCGCATCTCCCTTACCATTCTCCGGGGAAACGCCTTCTCCATTCTGTCCGCCAGGGCTGTGGGGAGGCCAGCATGAGGGACCCCATTTGCCCACCATACGGAGAGATGGGGATGGCGAGAGAGATGGAGGTGGTGACAGTGGGAGTTCGGCTCTTCCACGTTCAGACCATATCCTTGTGGTTGCGTTCATTAAGCAGTTAATGAGTCTGTTTATGTATTGTATGTGTATTTAAAATGATGCCACCATCACTGAGTGGTGTAAATCAGACTAAAAAGTTATAAAACATGCAATGAACATTTAGAAATCGATTTCTTTCCCACGTAGACCTACATACTCCTAGAAAGACGGAATTGACCTTGGGCTAAACGGTAACTACAACAACAACTAATTTGAGTGTTTTGAAGAGCCTGTAGAACATTCTTTTCTTTGATCTGGACATCAGAGTTGATGGTTAAGTTATGTAGGTTACTGAGAATGTCATCTACTGTGCTGAAAAGAGAATTAAAAGTGATTATGAAATAAATATGAACAATCATTAACGGTATATCATCCCTTCTAGTATAGAGCTGGAAATAAAACGATAACAAAAGGTCACTGGTTTGATATGGCCACTGACATTCAAATGAGGTGAAGGCAATATTTGAGATTGAGAAAAGTCTCTTTTTTTGTTGTTGTTATTTTTCATTCTCTCTCTCTTGTGTGTGTGTGTGTGTGTGTGTGTGTGTGTGTGTGTGTGTGTGTGTGTGTGTGTGTGTGTGTGTGTGTGTGTGTGTGTGTGTGTGTGTGTGTGCGCGTGCGCGCGCGTGCGTGTGTGTGTGTGTGTGTGTGTGTGTGTGTGTGTGTGTGTGTGTGTGTGTGTGTGTGTGTGTGTGTGTGTGTGTGTGTGTGTGTGTGTGTGTGTGTGTGCGCGTGCGTGTGTGTGTGTGTGTGTGTGTTGTTTTTTTTGTAATTTTGTTATGTTCAAGGTCTCATAATGGATTAAAAAAAAGAACACACACGCACACACACATACACACACACACATATATATATATAGTAATAATAATAAAATTGAAGACTAAAATCCAAAGAGGGCTCGATAAGGAAATTATATATCAAATATATAAGAACCGTAGAGCAAATATTTATTAAAATAACAGATTAAAGTTTAAGCAAAGAATCACTGCTTTCACCCTTAACGGGATCTTCTGAAACTAACAAAGTCAATCTGTAAACGCAGAACTGGATATTTCAAAAAACGTTGCAACCGGAGGAAGACAGGAAGACGATACTTTGGTTCGTGGAAACGTTCGCTGGCAAAGAACGGGAAAAAACGAATAATACGTCATTAATAGGAGCAGTGAAAAACAATTACGCCAAAGACAGAACCACGTTTATGGTATAAAAGAGGTCGTAGACTAATGTTCTCTTAGGTGGTGCATAGAGACGTTCTCTGGCAATGAACGAAAAAACGAAGATAATAAGTCACATGTGGAGCGTGGAGAACAATAGCACGCAAAGACAAAACCACGTAAATGGTATAGCAGAAGTTGTAGACTAAAATTCTAACTAGGAGACCAAATGAATCTCCGCTACAGAGTTAAGAACAAAGTAAATAAATACAATACAGAAATAATAGAAACAAATAAATACATACACGCAAACAGATACGTACATACACAAGCATATGCAAAACCTTACCATAGGTATACAAAACCACGCACATATAAACATGTGTGTGTGTGTATGCTTGTGTACAAATAAATAAATAATTATATAAACGTATATAAGTAAATAAATACGTATATAACAAGCTCACACACATACCTACAAGTAAATACACGAGTGTTCGGAGACGTAAGTCAACTAAAACAAGAAGTACACATATATACACACCCACCATACGTACGAACCTGCATACTCACGCAGACGCAAAACTCCCGTATACACATAGCCAAACCCTAAATACCAGAATATGTAAAAATTATACGCCATAACAGTCAAATATACGTACGAGAAGGTATACATACCTTCACAAAACATACGGGTAATATATACTTACCTATGCAAATAAGTAAAGGAATAAACAAAACATATACTTAGCTCCCACATCAAGAAGTAAAATATCCACGTATAGATCGTGCTATCCGTTAGGGTATAACGTGATTGATTGGTTCAACGGCATATGCAACAAGGAACATTGCCGTTTTATCCAATTCGACATCAACAATTACTACTCCTCCATCACTTTACCACTTCTCCTTAGAGCTATCAATTTCGCTAAAACACTCACAGTGGTTAAGGATTTCGAAGTTGATGTCATCCTTAATGCCCGAAAGTCGGTGATTAATTTCGACGACTCTATTTGGATTAAAAAATCCAATAGTACCCCATTCGATGTGAGTATGGGCGCCAGTGACTCTGCGGAGGTTACTGATCTTATTGGCCTTTTCCTTCTTTTCTCTATCAAGGACGAATTCCCCAACGCGGGCGGTGGTTTGTACCGTGACGATGGTCTTTTGACCATGACTAAGTGCGGACCTCGTGCTTGCGACAGGTTCAGAAAAGAACTCACAGCCTTCTTTAAAGGCTTCAACCTCTCTATACAGGTTGAGGCCAATCTCTCGGTCGTTAATTACCGCGATGTTACCCTCAATTTATTGAATGGGTTGTATTACCCGTATAGAAAGCCGAATGATACGCTTAATTACATAAGTAAGCATTCCGACCATCCTGCCAGCATAACCAAGAACCTGGTAAAAAACGCTTCGTTGAGGCTTTCCCGTCTTTCCACCAACGAGCGCATTTTCAACGACCATTCCACTTATTACAATGAAGCTCTTGCTCGAAGTGGATTTGTCGATAAGGTAGCATATACAGAGTACGAAAATAGACCTAGAAGAAATAGATCCCGTCGCATTTGTTGGTTTAACCCACCATATAATATGGAGGTGGCCACACCATTAGCTAAGATCTTTCTTTCCCTTATTACGAAGCATTTTCCCCCTACACATAAATATAGTAAACATTTTTGATAGAAACACTATTAAAATTTCTTACTCTACGACTCCTAACCTTGCACATAACATCACAGCTTCAAATTTAGCTAAACTACCTAGCCGTAGGAACACGTGCACCCCTGTAGTTAGTACTAACTGTAATTGTAGGAATCGGGCTGATTGCCCCCTATCCGGGAAATGCCTCTCTAGTAACATTGTCTACAAATGTAAGGTTGTAACACCCACGTCCCGTAGGGCCTACATAGGGTTAACCGCCAATAGTTTCAAGCAGCGTCTTTACATGCATACCCATTCTTTTCGTTACCCTCTAAGAAGGAATATGACGTCACTTTCAGCTTATATCTGGAGTCTAAAAGACAACCACACCCAATATAAGTTACACTGGGAGATCCTAGCTAGGGCTAGATCGTATAACGGAAATAAAAGACCATGTGACCTCTGCGCCGCTGAAGCCCTGGAAATACTCTACGCCACAGACCACATCTTAAACAAAAAATCTGAGGCAATTTCGGCTTGTAAACATAAATTGCACAAAACTTTCCTGTATTACAGCCCCACGTTATACCCTAACGGATAGCACGATCTATACGTGAATATTTTACGTCTTGATGTGGGAGCTAAGTATATGTTTTGTTTATTCCTTTACTTATTTGCATAGGTAAGTATATAGTACCCGTATGTTTTGTGAAGGTATGTATACCTTCTCGTACGTATATTTGACTGTTATGGCGTATAATTTTTACATATTCTGGTATTTAGGGTTTGGCTATGTGTATACGGGAGTTTTGCGTCTGCGCGAATATGCAGGTTCGTACGTATGGTGGGTGTGTGTATATGTGTACTTCTTGTTTTAGTTGACTTACGTCTCCGAACACTCGTGTATTTATTTGTAGGTATGTGTGTGAGCTTGTTATATACGTATTTATTTACTTATATACGTTTATATAATTATTTATTTATTTGTACACAAGCATACACACATACACATATTTATATGTGCGTGGTTTTGTATACCTATGGTAAGGTTTTGCGTATGCTTGTGTATGTACGTATCTGTTTGCGTGTATGTATTTATTTGTTTCTATTACTTCTGTATTGTATTTATTTACTTTGTTCTTAACTCTGTAGCGGAGATTCATTTGGTCTCCTAGTTAGAATTTTAGTCTACAACTTCAGCTATACCATTTACGTGGTTTTGTCTTTGCGTGCTATTGTTCTCCACGCTCCACATATGACTTATTATCTTCGTTTTTTCGTTCATTACCAGAGAACGTCTCTATGCACCACCTAAGAGAACATTAGTCTACGACCTCTTTTATACCATAAACGTGGTTCTGTCTTTGCGAGTAATTGTTTTTCACCGCTCCACATAATGACGTATTATTCGTTTTTTCCCGTTCTTTGCCAGTGAACGTTTCCACGAACCAAAGTATCGTCTTCCTGTCTTCCTCCGGTTGCAACGTTTTTTGAAATATCCAGTTCTACGTTTACAAATTGACTTTGTTAGTTTCAGAAGATCCCGTTAAGGGTGAAAGCAGCGATTCTTTGCTTAAATTTTAATCTGTTATTTTAATAAATATATATATATATATATAGAGAGAGAGAGAGGGGGGGGAGATAGAGAGAAAGAGGGAGAGATATAAACTTTACACTCTGTTTACACGTATTGAGCGCTCATTCAGTTAATGTTTGACTGTTTTAAGTACAATGGTATTTCAAACACCCTTTCTAATATGCGTGTGTATGTGTGAGTGTATGCCTGTTTATGTATGTGTGCATACGTATTTGTGAAGAGTAATTTTATTGAGGCTATATCTTCCTAAATCTTTTGACGGGGACGATGTTAGTGATGTGATGTTAATGGTATAAAGTGGACAGAAACAACCCTAATGGATCATGACTCTGATGAAAGATATTCCAGTCGTGACCATCACATTTTGTTAGAGTTATCCAATGGCTTCTTTGTTTTTTTAAGAAATAGGATGATTTAGCCCGTTAATATTGATTTTGGGGCAGACAATTTTTCCCTGTCTTGTGGGTATGGCAAAATAGTCTATGTAGTGGACGAGTACTGATGAAGGACAAATTCCTCTTCAGTCAAGCCCACATCAAATTTTTCAAGTTCCACTTGGAAAGGAAAGAGGTGGCGAGGGAAGTGTTGAATCCCCAGCTTAGTATATTTGTTAGACAGTTGGTGAATGCTGTGAAAATAACTCGAGTGAAAATAACCTACTCCAAGTGTGCGCCTGGATGCTGAAGAGAATAGAAGAGAGAGGGACTCTTGCCACTGATTTTAATGATCGGGGTGATCTCGGGTCTGTAGGGTGCTTTAATTAGTAGTGTAGTGTTTTCACTTATTGGAGAATTATGTTGTTATAAATTGGTTGATATTTGTTACACCTTTTCTTTTTTGTCCTCTGTTTAGACGTCTATATGTAAATCCTGTCTCTGTTTAATCCCTCATCCACTTTTTCAAGTTTCATTTGGAAAGGGGAGTGAGGGTGGAAAGGGAAGTGCTGTCCCTCAGTACATTTACTAAAAGGTGGGTGAATGTGGTGAGAATAGCCCGTGTGAATGTGCCTACTCTGAGCATGCGCCTGTAGGCTGGTTAATTTGAGGAGGCGAGGGGTGCCCTCGAAACATCAGGTGGTTCAGGATTGGTGGGGTACCTGAATCTCCCCTGAGTGGTTCTTCCCCCGATTGGGAA
>OZ024743.1:8527090-8537090 GCA_964016885.1 Eledone cirrhosa
ACACAGTACTAATGTCTTCGGTGTATGTAGTATTGTTTATGTTATTGCATGTGAAGGCCAGTTGAATTTGATGTGCCCTGGTGTTGTTTGTAAAACGGAAGACAATGGGTCTGGTATGAGATATGTTGTATCTGTTGTTGTAAAGGGAAGTTTTTTGGTTATTTGTGCAGGATTGGAGTAGTTATAGGACAATGTCTGTAGGATTATGGGAGAACGTGAGTGTAACATCATCTGTGCGGGAGATTGTGTGTTTGATTTGTAATGGTGTTAGACAGTCGTGTAGGTATAGGTTGAAAAGAATGGGTGTGGTACTCCATTCGAAAAATTTCAAGTTCTAGAAATGTTACCCTTGTATATCGCATAAGTCTGGTGACCTGACAGGTAGTTTAACAGGCAGCGGTTTCTGTTGTTTCTGAAGTTGCTGTTGAGTAGTATTTTTTGTATGAGTGGATGCGGAGAATGGTGATAAAGGCTTTGCTAATATCGATAGTAGTTAGAATAGTATGTGTGGGAGGGTTTTCTTTTGTTATTGAAGCCATTATGTGTTTGCTGTGCTAGATTTTCAAGTAGTGTAGTGGTTGAGTGAAGTGGTCTAGATCAGTGCTGTGATTTGGAAAGGGCGTTGTTTTCTGGGTGTCTGATGAAAGGAGGAGATTAAAATTACGATTTATGTAGATGGTAAGAATTTTCCGTTTTGTATCCCTAACATCTTTGTGTGAATTTTAGTGGTTGATTTTTAATAAATGTCTGATAAAGATATTTGTTTGGTGTTACAGTAGAACTATACTATTTGAGGTTTTTATTGTGAAAATGGAGTGTTCTACGACTGACGTTGTTGTTGATGCTGTAAATTACTCTATATAGCGTTCTACTGTTTATTCTATGGTGTATGATGGATAGAATTATTTACTAGTTATTTTTTTTTTTTTTAATATTTTCTTTTATTAAGTTTATTTTTGTTTTGTCTGTTTGTCTCAGATCTTTATTTCGGTTATGTGTGGTTTTAATACATTGTGTTTGAGGTTTTGTCTGTACTTATGAGGTTAACTATCTCTGGTGTGTAACTGGGACTGTATCTTTTATGTTGCCTTGTTGAATGTCTGTACTGCAATGTCTATGCTGTTGTTTGGAAGTTGTGGAATTCTGAAAATCGTGATTCAGTTTCTTGATAGAACTCGTACCACTAGGCTTTTTTGAAGTTTGATCATTATTTTTGATTTCTTCATTGATGTGCAAATATGTTGTGATGGTAATAAGTAGGTTGTTTAAGAAAAGTTTGGGCATTATTTGTCAAGTAGTTATGTTAGTTAGGTGTGTGGGACAGAAGGTGATATCTGGGTAAAATTGTCGTAGCCAACACAAATCGCAGCAGATTTAAACAGAACACTTAATTTACATCGACAGCTCACTAAATAAAAGAAAGATTATGACATGTGACTTCAGACGACCTACTGACTTGATATTATCTGTGATCGATTAAGAAGACCTTTCAGACATTGAAGCTTTCAGCCTTTAGGTATTGAATGCTCAGGAGGAAGACATGAATGTCGATGAATCTAATAAATTTGTGACTTTATAGCTATAACGACTGGTTTTGTTTAGATTTGGTACAAAGTTCAAATTTGTAAGGAGATATAAAGCCGAATGAATCATCATCCCGACCTTACTGATGTGAATTTTATCGATCCTGGGGAGATAAAAGGCAACAATTAAACTTAAACCTAAATACTTCGGTATTCTTCTATTTCTATATTCCCCCGCTACGACCTTAGCACCCCAGGCAAGGTTCTGTGCGCAACACTTGATGGGTGTGGTGTAGCGACTCAATAAGAAGAAGAATATTCCACCGCTTTCTAAGACATAATTGTTAAATAAATTAAAGGTGTTGAACTTAACTTATTATTATTAAGAGGTTGACTTTGCCTTTCATCCTTACGGGGTCGATAAAATAAAGTACCAGTAATGCACTGAGTAATTGCTAGCCTTGTGCCTAAAGTAGAAACAATTATTATTAAGAAACCGTTTGTCAATGTTACAGTACCACTGTTACTGAAAGCAGAGAGTTGTCTCCCGATAATCGCTATTTGTTTGGTGCTTATGGCCTCGGTCAACTATATTCTCAACCCCAAAACAACAAGAGTTCAACTAGTGAATTGTGTGTTTTAGTTCTTTCTTTATAGGGCTCCTTTAATTTTTTTAATCGGAGATCTGTTGAAGTTTAACTTTTCGTCTCATTTTATCCCTGATATGAATCATTACTCTTACATTGTGGGGAAATACCTTCTTCGCAAAACTGAGGTCAAAATTACGTTTAGATGCTTGATTTTGGCATCATTTCTTGCAGGGTCTTTACTACTATCGGGCAATATTTTACGCCTCATTACTGGAAACATTATCAGTATTCTCCAGGTAGATAATTGTTTTCTAACAAAGAACTTAGTCCAGTGGCGTAGCATGCGCTATGACCTCTCGGTGCGGTAGTCAAAATGGCCACTTTCTTCCTTTGTCAACAGCCAACACACTTATACGAATTGCCCGCCCTGTGTCTTATTCTGTTCTATTAACATCTGTTCGTCATACTATTTATTGTTCAGGCATTTGGAGCACTGCAGTGTTCAATCACTTTTCTTTTTTCTTTTTTTTTCTTCTAAATCCATCCTCGTAATTTTGTCAATTTGGAATGTATATGTAGAAAACTCTATTTTAAAGACACCTTTGAATTGTATATAAAAGAACTGATATAGACAATACTATACACACACACACACACACACACACACACACACACATATATATATATATATATATATATATATATATATATATATAGTATAAGAACAGGTTAAAGTTTAATCAAAGATTCGCTGCTTTCACCATTAACGGGATCTTAAGGATGAAAGCAGCAATTCTTTGCTTAAACTTTAATCTGTTCTTATAATAAATATTTTCTGTACGGGTTTTTATATATATATATTTTATATATATATATATATATATATATATATATATATATATATATATATATATATATATATATATATATATATATATATATATATAAATATATATATATAAAGAATGAATAATAACAGGTAGACATCATAAAAAAGTAATTTATTCCGTGTGCTTACAAATTTTTCCACGGTGGTAATACAGCCTAGTTATGCTATGTGCAAATTAACAACTATTTGCAGAACTCAAATATCAAATGCTGTGACCACTGTATCATCAGAGCAGAATGGTTATTCATTTGATATTTGAGTTCTGCAAATAGTTGTTAATTTGCACATAGCATAACTAGGCTGTATTACCACCGTGGAAACATTTGTAAGCACACGGAATAAATTACCTTTTTATGATGTCTACCTGTTATTATTCATTCTTTATCTACACTCCGGAATACAGAAGGATCAGGAACTAAGTTTCCTCAACAATTCTTTCATAACTCGTTAAGTAACCTCTCACCGTACGTCAACCATATCCAGTGTAGTAATTAACCATTACTACATCTAGGATAATCCTATACCTAATATATATATATATCTATCTATATATATATATATATATATATATATATATATATATATATATATATATATATATATATATATAAAATCCTTATCGAGCTCTCTTCGGATTTTAGTCTTCACATTTATGATTACTATATATATATATATATATATATATATATAGAGAGAGAGAGAGAGAGAGGGGGGGGGGAGAAGTGTAAATGCCTTTGTAAGTGTTCAAAATAATATATTAATAAATTACAATTGTCAGAAGAAGTAATAAGACACTGTTAATCTCATGGCTAAAAATATGTAATAGTAAAACCTTGTTTATAATTTGAATCTAACATTTTCGTGTTTCATAAGACGTATCAAGATATAAATTACAACAGCGTTTTATCATTATACTTTTTGACCCAAGTGATAAACTTCTAACAATTGCTGTCTGTTAACACACACATATATATATATATATATATATATATATATATATATATATATATATATATATATCCGGAATTAGCTGTTGAAATAGTAAGAGCTCGGCCGTCGGTTCCCGACTCTATAGTCTACATACACATCGCTAATCAACTTGAGAAAAATGTATAAATATTTTCTCAATTTTGAACCAAGTAAAATAGTTTAAATATTAGTAATAGTTGAATATCAGATATGAATAATGCCATTAATATAAACTAATAATAGAGAAAATATAAGAAATGAATGTTAATGTTATAGTAGGTTGTAGATGTTATTGTTTGGGTGTTATTTGAAGCTGCGATCAAATCTAATTAGTTAATAATTCTAGTTAATCTCTGTGAATTATTGAATATTTGGTAATGCAATATGTTTTCTTTTAATCAACTACTTGAAATTAGATTTGAAATTATAAGAAATAATTAAGCAAGAAAAAGTGCGCCAAAATTAATGGCAACTTGTGAGCATATGCAATTTGAGCGTTCTAAACTCCTTTTCTTCTCATCTGCGCATACATTAGCATCGTTGAAGTAGTTAGAAGATGAAAGGGGCGTAGACATAGGTGCATATGCGTGCTCATTGCTCTGAAAATAACATGCTTATCCTCTACTCCAGATCTCAGTCTTACTTGCTTTAACACTCGTCTTCATGGAACGGCTCACATCTGAAGGATTGGAAGGGAAGGAGAGGCAATAAGAAAGAAGAAAGAAATCGGTGAGTGGCACACTTCAGACTTGAAGCGTAGAGAGGAAACTAAAAAAGCAATAAAAAAGAACATGTGATATAAAAAAATATTTATAAAATATAAAAAGAGTTTTGCCTTACTTTGTAAAAGTTGAAGAGTTGCTGGGTTTGTGACAGGAAGAACAGACTATAAGTGAAAGTATAATCCCAGATAAAGAAGATTGTTTGAACAAATAAAACAAAAACAAAACTCGGAATCGTGTTTACTTGTACAAATGTATAAGGGAACGATGGTGTGGGAAAGAAGTGGCGAGTTACAAGAAGTTATATTCTTCGGCTCACATCACTTATATGTTTACTGTTGATAGATGCACACATAAAATGTTGGACATATTTCTGTTGGAGACGAGCAACTAGCTTTATTTTCAATATATGGATTGACATGTTTAGGGACTACATATAAAGGCCTGCACGTACATATATAGACACAATAGGATACTTACCATTTTGAGGGGTTTACTCTGGAAGATGACAGCTATTCGAAAAAGATTATTTTGCTACTTTCTCTTTAGAAATTAATATAATTTTTCTCTTCTGGAAAAATTCAAGAGTTCTTCTTCGAAACTACAAATGATGCACAGGTAATACCAAAAGGCATCAGGGGATCATTTTTATGTATGTGTGTGTGCACGGGCGCGTGTTTGGATGTGTGTGAGTGACAGTGTGTGCGTGTTTTGTGTTGTTGTTCATCATTGTCTACATTATACTTCCCATTGTTATCTCTACCGTTGCAGCAACAGCTTCTTTGATTTCATCTTCATCTCCCTCATTTTCCTATTTATTGCCCATTTAGCAGCACTGACCGAAGCCTGATCAGTGCTGCTGTCACGGTGGTGAAAAAACAAATGCTGAACACCAACATTATTAGTCGTGTTATATCGTTTGAAACACCTCTTGGATTGATATTCATGTTCATAATGTCCCTAGCTGACTGGAGGATTATCTCTGCCTGGTGAGTATATATACACTAAACATTAAATTTAATATCGTTCTTGTGAAACTAGTAAAATTTGACTGCCAACCGGTTTTCAAAGTGAAACAGGTTTGTGCAGTGGTAGAAAAATATTTTAGAGATCCGGCTTGGAATATATATTATTTCTTCATGTTTAAACTTTTGTAGTTTTACTATTACGTCCCCAATTCATGTGTATCACAAGAATATATAAGTGAACTAAAATATTGTATATAAAACTGTCTTTCACTTGAGCTCAGACATCTTACAATTTATCTTGTGTTCAACTGAAAATAAAATTTTTAGATTTACTTTTTGTAATGCTTTCTTATAGCTCTTTAGACATCCATACATACAGAGACACACACATGTACACACACACGCACACACACACACGCGCGCGCGCTCGCGCACGCACACACACACATATATATATAATATATATATATAAAAATATATATATATATATATATATATATATATATATATATATATATATATATATATATATATATATATATATATATATATATTTATTAAAATAACAGATTAAAGTTTAAGCAAAGAATCGGTACCTTCACCCTTAACGGGATCTTCTGAGTTTCAGAAGATCCCGTTAAGGGTGAAAGCACCGATTCTTTGCTTAAACTTTAATCTGTTATTTTAATAAATATTTGCTCTACGGTTCTTATATATTTGATATATATTTATCCTTATCGAGCCCTCTTTGGATTTTAGTCTTCAAATTTATTATTATTACTATACAGTGAAGGCGTGTGGCTGAGTGGTTAGAGAATTGGATTCGCAATCGTAAGGTTGTGAGTTCGATTCCTGGACCAGGCGATGCGTTATGTCCTTGAGCAAGACACTTTATTTCACGTTGCTCCTTCTACCTGGAGTTGCGACCGATAGATAGTATTAGCAATTGGAAAGACCAACGGAAACATTGTTCCCTCGGTCCGATTTGACGAAAGTCGATCGTTCCTAGAGAGATCAGGATTATACCAGTTTTAAACTAGCAGAGTACTCGATACTTGGGGTAGTAGAGTGTAAATATAGAAGAGTCTAGGTCCGACGGCTGAGCTCTTGTCGTTTCGACAGCAAATTTCAGTCTCGAATTTGCTATATATATATAGGAATATCTGATTATGTTTATGACTGTGTACTGGTGTGAGTATATAAACGTAAACGCGAGTGCATACAATATATATGTGTGTGTATATATATATATATACACACACACATATATTGATGGCTCACTGCGTATCTATTCGCACTACGGGGGAAAATACGAGTATTTAAGAATCAATCACCGATTCTACACTATTAAATAAACCACTCTATAGAGATGTTTAACCTTATTCAAGATCTCCAAAGTATTCCCCACTATGTCACGCTGTCCATTATCAGCAATCATATTTATTAGGCATAATTATAACTTTTTTAAAAATGTCAATAACTTTGATTTAACTTATGTATTGATAACTAAAAGCAGTACAGAATGAAAAATACAAGGTTTAGTTAAATTTTAAAAATATACAACGGTATTACAAATCGAGTCCCACACACTCGCCCTTTGGGTCCCATAACTCATGCATACATACAGACATACATATATATATATATATATATATGCACAGATTCATGCATACATATTTTTATTTATATATATATAGATGGATAGATAGATTGATAGATATTTAAATAATTTATATACATCCAATTGTAAATATGTATGTATATATGTGTATGTACACACACACACACACACACACACACACACACATTCAGGGTGAAAGCAGCGATTCTTTGCTTAAACTTTAATCTGTTATTTTAATAAATATATATATATAGGAAAATGTTTAACCCCGACGGCAGAGCTCAAGCCGTTTCAACAGCTATTTCTGGACGCGTTCAGAAATAGCCGTCGAAACGGCTTGAGCTCTGCCGTCGGGGTTAAACATTTTCCTATTACCCACTCTACTACCTTAAGTATTGAGTACTCTTGTGCGTTATGGTCCATCTGGTTCCTTACCACACCTCCTTCGTTATATACACACACACACACACACACACACACACTCACACACACACACACACACACACACACACACACACACACACACAGTGATGTAAATACCGACCGCGGCACCAAGCGGTTTCGGTTTATGTTTTATGTGTTCATCAAGCATTTCCAAACCCTTGAATATACAGACAGATAAGAAGATGCATGTGAGACGATATTTTAAATTTAATAATTCAACTTCAGTTCTCCCTGAATTTCTTAACTTGAAATATATCTCTTGATGCTAGAGCATTTTCTCTCTCTCTATATATATATATATATCTCTTGATGCTAGAGCATTTTCTCTCTCTATATATATATATATATATCTCTTGATGCTAGAGCATTTTCTCTCTCTCTATATATATATATATCTCTTGATGCTAGAGCATTTTCTCTCTCTCTATATATATATATATCTCTTGATGCTAGAGCATTTTCTCTCTCTATATATATATCTATATCTCTTGATGCTAGAGCATTTTCTCTCTCTCTCTATATATATATATATCTTTATGCTAGAGCATTTTCTCTCTCTCTATATATATATATATATCTCTTGATGCTAGAGCATTTTCTCTCTCTATATATATATATATATATCTCTTGATGCTAGAGCATTTTCTCTCTATATATATATATATATATCTCTTGATGCTAGAGCATTTTCTCTCTCTATATATATATATATATATCTTTATGCTAGAGCATTTTCTCTCTCTCTCTCTCTATATATATATATATATATATATATCTTTATGCTAGAGCATTTTCTCTCTCTCTATATATATATATATATATCTTTATGCTAGAGCATTTTCTCTCTCTCTCTCTCTCTCTCTCTCTCTCTCTATATATATATATATATATATATATATATATATATATATATATATATATATATATATATAAGAAATATAAGCTTTCACCGTATTTTTTACTAAAGAAATGTTTAGCCTGATAGTGGGGTTTAGGACCCTCAGAGAAATGGAAAAAGATGAGTATTGACGTACATGGGAGTCGAACCCACATGTTTGGTTATTTAAAGGCTAAAAATTTCTTTTCCATTTCCCTGAGGGTTATAAACCCCACTATCAGGCTAAAAATGTCTTTAGTCAAAAATACGGTGAAAGCTTATATTTCTAATTTCAAATTCGCTCACTGTTTCAAAACATACTTATATATATATATATATATATATATATATATATATATATATATATATATACATACATATATATATATAAAGTAACATATATATATGATTATACAATTCAATGATATTAAATAAATGGAAAGTATATTTATAAAACCATATTTATTCTATTATATATATTTCAAGGGTACAAGAACTTTGGTACGCTTTCATCAGATAAAATACAAAGTTTGTTTTATAAATTTTTGACATAACCAAGAAAAATACCTTAACGGTTCAAGTTTTCCTTGGATACTATCCATTTATTTAATATCATTGAATATTATACTCCAGAAAACTTGTCGAGTGCTCTGAATCAGTTATAAACATTTCTATTTGTTGAATTACCAACAAATTGAATATCCCTTTTGCTTATATGTATATATATGATGGACTCTCCCGTCGATATACGACATATGAGTGTCCACCTAAAGTTGATGTGAGAAGGTGAACTGATGTTGAATTGTATATTCATATATATATGTTAGTTTATATATATATATTAGTTTCAGAAGATCCCGTTAAGGATGAAAGCAGCGATTCTTTGCTTAAACTTTAATCTGTTATTTTTATATATATATATATATATATATATATTTGTGTGTGTGTGTGTGCACGTGCGTGTTTGTGTGTATGTATGTTTGTTTATATATATATATATGATGAAGTTATATCTGAATAAATGCACAGTGTTTAACTGAGACTGGCATGTTTACATGGCTACAAATTAGATATGAGTATATATTTATACACATTCGTGAACTGAAAACATAACACATAAAAAATATATACAATACACAAGTGGAACCCGTTTCTTCTACAACAACTACAACGGTACGCGATGGGGCCCACCCACAGCCCCGGCGGACAGAATGGAGAAGGCGTTTCCCCGGAGGACGGCGAGGGACACGGGCTGGAAGAGCCACTCCAACTCGCGGGGCTCACACCTGCGGCTGGCCAGCCTCAGCGCCTATGGTGGTGAGTAAGGAGGTAGCCCTGGGGCCGAAGACACCAGAAGTCTCCACTGCCAGGGGTACGACCGCAAACATGTCGGAGAG